>UELU01121564.1:0-23769 GCA_900490025.1 Megastigmus dorsalis | reverse complement strand
CATACATATATATATATATATATATGAAAAAAGCTTATGGAAATCGAAGCAAGAAGATATACAACGAATAGCGAGAGGAATATTATGCCGAAACCGCGAGAACTACATACGAGATATATTTACGCATCCTCGTCCCCAGAAACCGAAGACCCAGTGCAGCAGCGGTTTGCGTCTGCTCAACTAATCAAGCCTCGGATGGAAACAACGGAGGCCGGAGTCGCGCGGCACTAAAACACACGCGCCATGCGTCGCTCTCTCTCTCTCTCTATCTCTCTCTCGCAGCAGCAGTAGCAGCAGCAGCAGCAGCAGCAGCAGCAGCAGCAGCAGCAGCAAGAGAGCCTCGGCTGCACTTTGGCAATACGAGTAGAGCTGGCGGCGGCGGCGAGAGTCGCGCAACCCATATATATATGTATATATATACGAAAATCCTTTTATGCGCGCAAGCGAGCGTGTGTGCTTGAATTACTCCCTCTTGCGCTTCGCCGGAGACGCAACAAGCAGCTGTAACACGATCACCTCCTCCTCCTCCTCCTCCCTCGCTCTCCTATACCTATATTTACGCGACACGCGCGTTCCCTTGCTGTTATCGTGTGTGTGTGCGTGTATGTGTGTGTGCGTGTACAAGCGAGCCTAAAGCGCATATCGCGGTTCGGGACTAATTTACAGTCGGCCGTACAATCCGGACATCGTTTCGCTATGGCCGCGTGTGTCCGCACCATAGGAACGCTATAGCCGTGTTGTTGAATGTTTGCGCCCGACGCGTCGAATGTCACGATCTCGTTTCGACTGATTAAGTGTCCTTCCTTTTTTGTTTTCTCTGCCTTTGTGCGTGTCTATACGGTGGGTATATTATAGAATGGACGCGAGCGGACACGAGATATAACTGTAACGAAGAAGTGACTAAAAACTAATTTAAGTTTAAACGAGCTATTTGTCATGAGCACTTTCAGCTTATTTTTTTTTTAATAATGTATATTTGCACGAAAAGAATTGTTCATTTCATGGTCATCAAGCACGGGGACGTATAGGCTATAGAATATAGTTAAAAATGTAATTTATTTTTAATGATCATGAAATGAAGAATACTGGATAATTAGAGGGATGATTAGTTTTTTTAAAATAAAATTTAAGTATTTCAAAAATTAAAAGGACACATTTTATCCATTAAACTTTAAACGCTTTAAACGCTTTAAATCTAGGCTTTCGAATGTGAAACGTTGTGTGTATTCGTACTACACAGGTATACTTATTACTATCTAAATAGAAATCTTTTTCATAATGCAGGCGAATAAAAATCTGAAAAGATTCTTAAGGAAGCCATTGCTGCACGACAACAACCACCTCGAGCGCTATTCAAACTCCAACTTTCTTCCATTGTTCCGCTATGTATTTGCAATACCTACTTTCCCTTATTAACATGAAGTACTTGAGCCAAAAACTCAACGGCCGCTTAAAAGCCCTGCACTGCGTAATGCGCAACCTAACTTTTGCACGCGCATCGCGCTTAACGGAATTGAACGTCGATCGGAATATAATTGAATTAGCGTCGGTTCCAGGACCGGAAAGAGAAAAAAAAGTAGCGCGCGAGGACGAATAATTACGTCAGTTCGAGATAGATCGCATTAATTGGCCGCGTAGCGATTTTTAGTTCGCCGCGCGCGACTGTTGGTTTTAGCTCGCTCGCTCGAAAGTTGGAGTAACTCCAATGGAGGGGCTGTGCGCGTGCAGTCCGTGAGAATTAAAGGCAGAGCGGAAATTCACGCCTGATCGCCCGAACCAAATCCGAATCGCGCGGGCTGTGATAACGCGCCCTCTCGGATATCGACTCGGTTATATTATAGCTGCAGTTTTAATTGCCTTTAAAAAAATTACAGCCATTCTAATTGCTCGATCGAGCTGCACTTATATATATATATATATATAATGACGTATAAAAATGTTGGCCAAAACGATTCCCCTGCTTAAATAATATTTATTCGAATGTACTGACGAACTACTCGATGTGATTTTAATGAAATAAAGATAAGAAATATCATTGGGAATATATTTTTATCAAAATATATAAGGTCATCTATGTATATTGAATCTTTGTGTACGTTTGTCTACAATTTCTTGTATAATAATGCCAATCAATTAGCCGCAGAGCACTAATTTCCGACAAGCGTAATTAAATCGTCGAATCGGTCTGATTTCAGGTGAAGAGGCGTTACTGGGATTGGTCTCGCCGTCGACGGCTGGCCGTCGCGAGGCCTGGAAGTCCCTTAACGGCTCCGCAGCGTCGAGCTGTCGCAACCAGCGCCAAGAGGGTTCCTCCCAAGCCAAGAGGCCGAGGCATCCGGCGCCTCCACCTCCCCCCACTGCCCCATCTGCCGCGCTAAGCCAACTAAAGCAGCAGCAGCAGCAGCAGCAGCAGCAGCAACAGCAGCGTCGTAGCAGCCTCTCGTCCTCGGCAAACAAGGAGAATAGGCCGGAACAGCGGCGGGATGAGGCGACGCCGGTAGAGGATCCCGAGGCCCAGCCGCCTGACATGGGTTCGAATCTGAGTAGACACAGTGGCAAGGGCCTCAATGGAAGGCGGGCTCAGTCCTCCGGTAATCTGTGCGACTCCAAGGGCATCAGTGTCGGCAAGATACTCGTGCCCTGCTCCAGATCGTCCAGAGAAAGGTTCGTGTTCCGAAATCCTCACCGCGGTCGTGTGTGCCGACGTATAGGAATTTGAATATGCGAGGAGCTGAGTTTCCGAGTCGGAAATCGGACGTTCGAAGCGACCTCTTCCATGCACCACGCGCTCGCGGGGGGAAACGCGTTATTTTTACAATGCGCAGGGAAGTCTTTATGTATATTCACGGGAGAACTTCGTCATGCGGCAGTAACAGCGAGCGGAATAGGAAAAATACGATGAGCTATAAAAAATGCTGCGTTTAAATACCCAGAAACGATAAAAGAAAAATAGAGCACGTCACCAAGTGGCTCGCAATTTGTTTCAAGCCATAAACCGAAAATTTACATTTGCCAATTTGAAAAGTTCTCGAATAATATAAGAAGTATATAGAGGGTAATCTCTGTTAAGTATCTTGTGAGGTTTTCTACATGAATTTCATATTCGATATAATATTTTTATTTGATAATTAAAAAAAGCTTGTCCTTTTATTATTTAATAAGGATACTTTTGATGAATTCCTGTAAGTATCTAAAAAGTCTATCGTAAGTTAACGCCAGACTTGTTTCTCCACTTTATTGAAGTACAGTCAGGAACGTGCATACTTAAAGCTAGTAAAACAAATTCGATCTTTATTTAAAATTCACAACCAGTCCCGACAAAGACCATCCGAAAAGCAGTAAAAAAAAGATCCAATGACACACGCGGCGCTAAAAACTCTGAAAACAGGACCCTCTTAACGAAATAATAGGTCAAGAACACGGATATATATGTGCCCTTGATCGAACCACGCGCTTGAAACGTTATTCTTGCGTCAGCTCATTTCCACGATGGCCTCTCGACGACTGCTCTCCCGCGATCTCCCACGCAGTGCGCGTAATTTCCTCTTTGCAGTTAAACCGCAGTCCGCGTGCCGCACACACACACACACACACACACACGCACACATGCACACTCTACACATTTGAAAATAAATTGTTCAACTTATGACCACAGGCACGCGCGCGTGTATTTAAAGCGTCGATCTTGAAACATACTCTACGACTGCATGCACGGAACTGAAGGACCCTGACTGTTCAAAGCAAAGTATAGCTTACCACCGTGTACACAGTATTGTCTCTGTTATTTCACTTTGGCCAATTTTATAGGAAAAAATATTAAACTTGCGCCGTATCTTTGCCAAGGTCATGTACAAAGTCGTATTTGGGAAAAATTAATGTTAAGCCAGAGAATCGTGGGCTTTATGGCTACGGAGACAGGGTTCTATTTAATACTGATTAACTAAGTTTCTTAGTTATGGATTTTATATATCTATGTAGTTTTTATGTAAAGATGCTCCGAGGAATATGCCCTGATGCGAGTTTTAAGCTTTTCATAGAGTAAGTTTTCATTACTATGCAGGAGACAAAGAGGTGGAAAACGTGTGTTCCTCGCAATTTCGCGAATAAGCTAAAATCAGCAGTTTTAAGTTTACAAAAGTTAAAGCTAATCAATTCTTATTTACCATTTCAAGATAGAATTCAGGAGTTTGAGTTAATTAAAAAGTATTCGCTTATATTACTTACACACTCATTTTTTATTACTTAAGTTCGCATAAATCCGATTGCATTAATTTTACTTATATTCTTATTATACCGTATGTACAAAATGGTTCTGCATGCGATATCGGATAGATAAGATAAGTCCATTTCCTTAATTTCAGTTTCGTGTTTGCTTTACTTAAATAGGAGTATGAACAACATTATTGATTGGTTTGCTAATAGGAATTCAGATTATGGGATCATCGTTAAAATCGTAGTATAGCTGCTTATTAACGAATACACGAGCCGAATTCTGTTTTCTTTTTATTTCAGCAAACATAAAAAGTATACATCATTATGGTTACTCAAATACTCATGTACCACGATTAATTAAAAAATCATTGAATCAGAATATTTGATATTAGCTAATGAGCAATGATCATGGATCACTGATTTCTGACGTTTCCAAAATATGTATAATAAACTCTTATGTCAAAGAATATATTACATAATTAAAATTCTGTACAATAAAAATGAATTAAGTAGGTAAATCATATTTATTTAGGAAGCTAATATAACCGCGGTAAATTAAGAATCTAAATGTTTCTCTAAAATTATGAATTCAACATGTTTACGGGTTTTCGGTTTGAAAATCATTTTATTTCTACTCATTATTATTCCGAACCGCATATTTTTAAATTTAATAGAGTAAAAATCATCCAGTCATTTTTCCGTTAGGACTGGAACTCCAATTAGAAATTCCGCTACATTCTCGGTCCAGTTATCCACCAATATTCGCAAAACAAGCAACTCTTTCCATTTTTCACAATTTCTCTCTCTACTTCACTTCTGCAGCATTCGCTTTGTTATTCACTAATTACTCGAATAAAAAAGATTCGATTTCGTTGCCGCGCCGAAAATCGGTTGGCATATGTGCGCGCGCTGGGGGCAAAACGACGACCAAATTGCCAAGCGCGCACCCCAATGGTATACCAGCACCAGGCTCCATCCACTCGAAATTCAATAATTATCCTGGCGTACATAACGCTTTCGATTATCCATTAATCGGCCGGCGGCCCAACCCACACTTTCCCGCGCACATTTACCCAGCGACCCACGCACGGATACTCGTTCTTTTTTTGTTGCTCTGGCACGTGCAAATCGAAGCGAACGAGGGACTAAGCGAGCTTATCGTGCCGCAAGCTCCTGCAGCCTCCGCCGCCGTATACAAAGGGCCTCGAAACTCGCCCCTAAAACGGAAGTGGCCCGTAATTAAAAGCGTCGGGTTCGCTCGTGCTTGGCGTGGCCGGCGAATCTTCTTCCGTGGCCAGCAGAGCTGCTACTATACTCTCCCTCTCCGTGCGGTGCGCTACTTGGGAACCTTGGGGTGAACCTTGCCACCGAGCTTCCGCTCATGACGCGCCATTGCCGTCGTCCTCGTCGTCGTCCTCGTCGTCGTCCTCGTCCTCGTCGTTGGCCAGCCGAGCTTTTACGCCATTAATCCCGCGTTAGGGTTTTGGGACTGCATTATATAGCCGGAATAGTCGCGATTCCAGCAGACGTTGTACGCGCTACCCTAGACATTTCGGGTATTCGTTTGTGTACGACCGAATGAAAGTGGTACACTGTAATTTTTTTTATTTTTTTTTATCAATTACCCGGCTGGCTTGAATGGAGAGTAAGTTTAATAGGGTACGTGTAGTACTTCGAAACGGGTTGTAAGAATTTATTTTTCACCGTTTTCGAGGAAGTACAATTACGTACTTTCAGTTATTTTGCGAGCAATGTGCTATTGATATACAGCTTGCCAGCAATTTTGAAAATGTATTTTTTGCTTGTTGATATTATTTTTCCTGAAATTTGAAATTATTTTGCTCAGAAATTTGAAGTACTGAAAACTTTATTAAAATATATGGGCATTGAATTTTGCCTTGATACGCAAAATGGAAATAAATTGTATCTCACATTTTACCGTATTTGGTTTTGCTCCATTTGTAAATTTTGTAATGCGCATTTTCTGGAATATGTTGAAAATGAAACTTTACGATTTCGTATAAAATGTTTAAAGACACGATAAAATTGTTCTGCAACTGAAAATTTACTTCAATTCTAAATTAATTATGGAATCGTGTTCAATTAATAACTGCACCTATTCAGCAGCAGGAACTAATTAATATTTCACCGCGTAAACCTACAACAATCCTGTATACCTATGTCATGCACTTATCGGCAAAATTGCACAACAGCCTGGGCAAAGTCGTTTAAAGTTTACATTGCTAATGCCAACCCAACCCTTATCCTACCTTACATGGACCAGCACTATCAGTTCAATGCACGTACTCCATATACTTCGATATAAATACGAAATGCAGCACTTTAACCTTCCTTTGCCAAGGGACTTTGCCTACCTTCAAAGTTCAATTCCTGCTACGGTATTCATTTGAACAGCTTGTGTGTGCTCTACTTATGCTACGCAGAGTACAAATTTTGCTTAAATTTTTGACAACTGAACTGCATACAAAATGATATCAACAATGTTAGATTAGCGTGTATATCAACAACGACGGATGATGTCTATTAAACTTTTTATAGATTATAAATCTTTACAAGTACATGAGTAATATGCACTATCAATACAGAATGATAAAATATATTTCCAACTGCAATCTAGCAGAATCCAATCATTCATATACACTCAATGTATGTGTCACCATAAATTCGAATTAGAGAAAATCAATACAAATAAGTGAATATTCATCAGTTTGAAGTATTGCAATTTGATCAGCCATCAGTTAACTTTATTTTAAGCGACGCTCACTTATTGAAGTTTAGAAAGTAATTTAATTCCGAAAAACCTTCTGTACATATACTAACCTAAAGACAAACATTTAAGTGACATTTCTAATCATAGACTTTCTTATGGTATTAAACTTGGAAGTTGTACGTATTGGATTTAAAGTGCTAACTCCAAACCATTAGCGTGACACGTCTCACATTACACTCAACAACTTGGCAGACCTTTAATCACGCTTGAAAAGGCGAGCAAAAACCAAATCTATTAATTTGCTAAGCCACGATAACGAAAACTCATTTCCTCTTCCCTTTTGAACGGTTCAATTAAACGTCGATATCGCCGGAGCGCTGCGCCATTGGGAAAGTAGAGCAACAACTTCTGATATTCCGCGAAACATATATCGGTATCGCTATAAGCGCACGACGAGCTTCCCCCACCATCTGCGCGTTAATGCACCCGAACCTATATAGAATCCTTTTCTCGTCCAAATTTTAAAGGCTTCTCTCGCGTGCCGCGGATCCGTCATATACACACACACACACACACACACACACGGCGGAAAGTTTGCACTCTCGAGCCCGCGGCGCTTAACGACGCTAAATTGATCGCTAAGGCCGGAAGTCGTTAGGCCGGGGATATTAAACGGAACCGTTAATCGATGCTCGGCTGCAATTATGCAGGAGGCAAGCGGCGGCGGAGGCGGTGGCGGCAGCTCGCTTATTTTACCCAGCACCAGTCGAGACCTCAAGGGGAATTGAATTATTAATGCTGAAATCTTATTAACGATGACATTGATGGCTCTACTTTTCTCTCTTTACATTAGCTGGATATATATATACGTATATATCTGGGTGTATAATATCTATATACACATGCATCATTTTTGTTACTCCGTTCTCTGAGGTACGTAAGCGCTAAGCGCTATTAAAGTCTTTCCATGCGTGTACATGTGTACATGTATACGCAATTACGAGCTACGCGGCGCCGCTCAATTCGTCGCCGATTATTATCATAGCATGCTTCATTGCTTGACTCGGTGATTACTGTTCAAATAGAGACACAGTTTTCAGTTAATCATTTCATGATGTCACTATACATACCGAGTTGCCGTGTACTTTGCTAAATTCTAACATGCGAGTACATATACAATTGCTGCACGACGTAATGTATAAGGTTACTCGTAATGAAAAAATAATACTAATAAGACACACATATATATATTTACGTTAATGAATCAGTGTAATTTTTAGAAGCCTAGATAATCTACTGAGAAAGATATTGATGTTTTTATTTTTATCTGTTTAACACGGTTTCTCATAAAAAGTCGTCATTTCGTTGAATTGGTTTACAACGCTGTCGCATAACGCGCTTTTGTAATCAGAGCATCTTACAGACGTATATAAAGTTTAGTAAAAGCATATTGTCAGCTATCGCGGTATAAAATAGAATCTAATTATATAGAATATTTTTATGCTTGTCTCATGCAATATCATGAGTCATTTTTCGAACAGGAATCTTATTTATTTCGCGATCGCTATTACCCCAGCTCGAGTTAATCCTTAGAATTATATTATTTTTCAATTTGAGACGATATTACATAAGTAATACTTAAAGTACATACTTCAAATTAACAGTCACATTTTAAGATATATGAAAATTTATTATGGAATAAAAACATGAGTCTTTTTTGCTTAGGTGATCACTATTACCTGATCTATATATGAAATCTATATGAAAGTTTTACACTGAACGAACTACCTGCACCTACATTATAAAATGAAATGATGTCACATGCCATAATTCTTTTGCCGGAGCGTTTCAAATGCTTACAAAACATGGCTTTGTTAAAACATTTTTTTCTCGAAAAATATCAAATCTTTTGATGAATGAAAAAAATTTACTGTCATAATAGTATATAGAAAGAATTAAATATACAATTAATTCGAATATTTTATCTTTATACCTATTGTCTAAAACTAATGAAAAAGCCTTCCTTTCAAAAATTTCTGATGTACTGCGCTATTAAAAAAAATCACCGTTTATACGTGTGTTCGAGAACATCTGAGAATCTTAGTTTTAAACATAATCCTAGTTATAAAAATGAAGTTGTACATTACTCAATTATATTTATTTCACATATCCTAAGTAAGGTTGATCTAGTCTATTATCAATGCCCACGTGGTGGCTTATATTTTTATTTCGTAACCATCCTTTATGTTTGAAGTGTAAGGTATATACTCTTCAAACATTTCTCATTTTATCGACTGAATAATGAGGAAAGAGTCCATGCTATAAAATTCAGTTCTATAAATACAGCTACTATACGTCCACAGCTTCAATATTTCCAATATTTCCATCAAACTAAACATATATGTATATATCAGATCTACTTCTCATTTTTCTCATTCTTATTATACATGAAAGGAAAATGCACTGTTAGACTCTCCAAATTCCTCGAATCCAGAGCTATTACTTCGATCGAGGCATAAAGGAGCTCAGTCTCTCTTGAGCTCGGAGGCTGCAGCCTTCCGCACGCCAATATCGCATTTCACACACCGCTAAAAACAATAAAGAGGGGGCCGTTTTGCGCGCAGCTGAAAGTCAAAGCCATGCGCGCACAGTACGAGGCAGCTCTCTGCCAGAGACGCAAGAAAGGTCTCAGCTACTTCCGGTTTCCGAGCACACGCTCGCACACACGCGCACACGCACACGCAAACGTACAGAAAAGCCGTCTGTTCTCTCGAGAACGCGTATCTCGATATACTCAAGGCGCATGCCGCGTTCAAAGGTGCGCGAGATGAAAAGAAATGTTCGGTGAGAGGAAAGAAAGAGTGCGCTGCAGAGCGAATGAGAGAGGGAGAGAGAGAACGAGAGGAAGGAAGGAAGGAAGAAAAGAGAGAGGCGAGCTAGATTTAATTTCGACCGGCGTATACGCATGTATATGTAGCGACGCTTGAAGAGGTGATATCGGCAACGTCGCGATGCAGAGGAGGGCGGGGAGGAGCAGGAATCGAGGCGGAATGAAAAGAGGCGCGCGGGGGCGCCTCGCGCATACACTTTCGACTTCATTCGCACGAGTGCTCCTGCGCCCGCGCCGAAACACGAGACACCGAGAGCCCGTTATAAGCGCAGTCGCGCGGCGGCCTCGACATTCGCCTCCGCCTCCCCCTTGAATAGCGTCTGTGAATATTTTCGAGTTAACAGTCAAATACAATGCGCGTTTAAAATGTAGCTTCTAGCCGCTTTCCGTGCGCGCTACGTCGCGCCTTTTGTTATCTTTTAACCCTCTCGCGCTCCCTTTTCCTCTCTCTCTCTCTCTCTCTCTCTCTCTCTCTCTCTCTCTCTCTCTCCGGCTGGGATGATTATTTCAGTCTTATCTCGAGGCGCACATATACTCGCTAATGGTATGAAAACATAACTATTAATATTGAAAAGCTAATTAAATCCTTGATAAAAAGTAAAGTAATGAAAAGTGTAAGCTATAACCTCACTGAGAAAAGTTTGGTATAACTGCTGCACAAAACAAGAGAGCGCTCCTATACTTTGATTTGGCGTGGGTACTGCCTCACTTCGGGACGTCCACTGCCCCAAAGCGAGGCATCATCGCGAGACGTCTCAAAACGAGGCAGCAGCACCACCAAAACAAAAATACAGTAGCGCTCTCTTGTTTTGTGCGGCTAATGTCCGAAACTTCTCTCAGTGCTTATACGTTTAATGAAACCGACAATTCATTCTGAAATTGATACACCGATTATATTCGATACAGCGCGGTAGCTAATTTAATACGCGTAACGCGTACAGCAATGATCGTGAAGGAAAAGGCATAATTAGTACACATTTTTCATTGAATAGGTCCACATGAAATCAGATATACTTATAATGTGTGCAACTATAAGTTGTTGCTTCGGTCTATGTTGAGGAGCTTCCGATAAACGGTATCAGGGGTTCGGAGGGACCAAAAGCAGTAATAGGTTCGATGAATGTATCGAAAAGTAGCCAGACGAGGTCGTAAAAGACGCATCCGACGTGCTAGGCCAATAGTTTGCGACTGATCTACGAGAGGTAAATAAAGATCAAGACAGCTCAAAAGCATTTTGTATACATCATAAATACGGTCTAGTCGATATTGGTGTACGTAATCAATCGCCAGATAAATCCAATTGTAATATTAAATTTAATAAATTTTAAATTTATGCAGAAAACGGCTTGTACAATGCATGTTTAATTCATCGATTTCCTTTGTTCACAAAATACCGCGCACACCTCTGTTGTTAATGAAATTAAAGTAATAACAATATAATAATAACAATTTTTAGTAAATGAAAATAATATTGCTACCAGAAATGTGTCTCGGATAAAAATAGTTATAATGGATAAAAACAGATTTTCGAAAATACTACTTAAAAGTGAGTGGGAACAAAGTACTCCGCGTTGATAGGCATCGCGTGATCCACATTATTGTTGTTCATATTGCTCGAATCTTTTGACTTTGACAAGTAGTAAAACGATTGTGCAACGCGCCCGGCAGATTCATCCTCGACAAACTCTTCTACTTTCTTGACACACGACTTCGATCGTAAAAGCTTTCGCTGGAGGCGAAACGGGAAAGTCAGAGAAAAGGATTGTAATAGAATTGGCTTAGCGCACGCATCTTACCCATGTCAGGAAACGTCTTCTCAGCTAGTGGAATAACGAAACTCGATTAAAGATTTAGGAAGTAGCGATTTATAATAAAAGATTGTATAATATTATTACAATTATACAGTGGTATGGTATATGCATTAGAGCAATACAAATGTACATTTTTATAATTATATTTCAATTGACACTTGGTTCTTTATTCAACTTTTTTAATAAAATGTTATAGAATGTCATTTGTCACAGAGTTTTATTAATACAATTATTAGATAAATTGCACGCGAACATTTTTATATACTTATAAATAGCTGATACGTTTTATTAGTGAATGGCTGGCTTTTTTATGACTATAGGTTCGTGTAGTTGTACTATAGATGACGTATACAATATAAGCAGGAGAATTATGGACTGTAACTTATAAGCTTTCTTATCTTTGACTTTTTCAGCCGATACAAATTTTGCGGTTCACTGCCAAATCACCTTGACGGGAAGGATTCTGTGGACGATGATACGAGCGAAAATAATAACGTCATTACTGATACTATCAGCGGGAATCTCGGTGGCACACTGCCACACAAGAAGAGGCAAGTCGGTGCACATTTTTCGGACGAGTCGACGAATACCTTGGATCTTGTAAAGCATCGATCGGAAGAGTCGCTCGAGGGAGATCCTTGGAAGTAAGCTTTTATGTTGTAATAATTTAACGGTCCCTATTTAACGAGAAAAGTTGCGTTAATTTTTTTCTTTTTATTTCTAAAGGACAGTTCTTTACGCTCGTAATGAGCTTCATGAGAAAAGTTGAGGGCTCGTATTAAAGTTTTAATTTCTGAAAGGCATACCGAGTTTGCGTGCTAACGGATGAAAAATAACGATTAAAAATAAAAGGAAGTATGTGCATGCGGCTTAGAAACATTTATGAAAATTGGATTGCGTCACAATGGCGCAAAATAAAATAATCGGAATTTTTTATTTTTAATAAACTCAAGCATTATATAAATATATGGGCCGTTCTTTGCGATAGTCCTCAGCTTGATTAAAAAGGAACTTTAAGAAGCTGCTGAATATAATTATTATTATGCAGAGTTTCCCCCAGTATTTTTACTTTGATGCACACTGACGCACGTTGTAAATGCTGCTACAGACATTTCGCCCAGTTTTATCATACAGAATAAACAGTGAAATTTCTCACATTTGCATTATTTACGTACTTTTAAACTGTAACTACGCAGTCCGCTGAATAACACTCGGAGAGAAATGCTTATAGCGGTAAACGTTATGCGCAGACACAGTTTTTTTTTACCGAACATTTGACCCACTGCACCAACATGTACCCATATTAATAATAAAACGTACAGAATTTGATGCGTTTCTAAAATGATTCCGTTGAAGCTTTTCTGTGGGCGGCGCGGCGTTTCTAGTAACGTTTCTTTAGAACAATTTTATATTGGTCTCTCCAAGGTTTCTTTAGAAACGAAAAGGGACGTTTCAAGCTCCTTCAGATGCGTCACAGAAACGCTTCCAACATCGCGTTCCAGATAGGTCGCAATAAACGCGTCTCCCGCTACATGCGGCCAAGCTTCCAAACTAAATGCCAAAGAAATCCCGACTTTTCCTCGCGCAGATATCGGCAAGAGGGCGTGGACCTGGTGAAGTGCCGTCACGCCGAGTCGATCCGCAAGAGCCGGGGCTCGGACGCCGGCAGCGGCGGCAGCTCGGGCGGCTGCCACCATCATCACCATCACGAGTGGCGGCGCAACTCCAGCACACTGTCCCGCGGCAGGGCGCACCGGAGCGCCGAGCTCGACGTCGCGGGCACCCTACCGAAGCGCAGACAGGACTCGACCAAGCGCAGTGCCCCGTCCCTCGGCGAGCTGGGCGAGGGTCCGACCCACGCCAGCCGCATCTCCATCGACAAGATCGACGATCGGCTCCTGCTCAAGATGGTCCACAAGCCCGACTGCGAGCTCATGAAGCACCGACAGCAGCACTGCCAGCAGGACCACCAGTCCCACACGGTTAGTCTACTCTCGCGCGCTTTCTATATCTCTATGCTTCTGTATATCCAGATTCCAGCCGCTTTTCCCGCGGGAGCTGAGATTTATGTTGTTGTAAACCGTGATGGATATAGAGGGGAATACGTTTTATGCAGTGCTGTGATGGACTGTACTTGCGCTGTGCTTGCGACCACTTTCGACCGAGTTCGAAAGGGGTTTCTGTAGGGTTTAACGGGCTGTAAATCATTTTTTTGAAAAATCCCTTTCACTTTGATAAAAAAATAAAGGAATAATTTTATACCTATCGATTGAGTAAACGCGATAGAATAATCGACTGTAGACATAAATAGTTACAAAAACAATGAGTATACATTAAGAGTTCAAGTAAATTGTTCTAATTATTTAATATGTACGATGGTTTCATTTGCATTTGTGTGCATTTTGTACGTTACAGCAACAGTCGCATCCGCCAGGAAAGTGTGTGGATTTGAAGCTGCACAAGCTGACAACGGGCGGCGAGCCTCAGGATCAGGGTTACGCGTCGGAGAGATCACCCGAGGATGAACATCCACCCTCGTTGCCTGGGCAACCTTTTCCAAGCGTTACGCCAGGTTAGCGTCAATTATATACCTTGAGTAATATCCCCCCTAATGATGTATGGTGTAAAGTTATGTGTGTAAAGAGACGGATTAAATTCATTTCAGCTATTATAGTTAGTACAAATAATAATAGTAATTCTAATGCTGAGCGAAACTGCAGCAGTACTGCAATATATTAAGTGTGACTGAAAGTATAATTACGTATACGTCGAGTTAAATTAAGTGTTTAAAGGCTAATTCGATGCAATTTCTTCATCGGCAAATACTATTATACAATTTAAAACAATATCTTATCTTCTAATCAAATAAAACCAAATGCTTCACTTGAAATAGTATTATTAAAAATGACTGAATATGAAGTACAATATAGTAATGATATAACATGTGCCATCTACACATTATACAAATACGAAATTGAAATTAATCTTCCATTTATCATTCAATACCAAGCAACCTTTTTCCGTCTATTTCTTCATCTTCTTTCACTTTTATATATACGCTTGCATTATCGAAGCATCGAGTTACTGTAAAAAGGGAAGGGTTGCTTTCTCAAGGCGTATTTTTATCGGGAATGGAGAGAATGAGGGAGAGAGATAGAGAGAGATAGAGAGAGGAGAGAGAGAGAGAGAGAGAGAGAGAGAGACTCGACCACAAGAGAGTAAAGCTTCGTCTTTTATTACAGTCGGTCTGGGGTAGCCCTTCTGTACACGCGCGCATCGCACAGGAGAGAATTGGATGTAGAGGTTTAGGAGTCGGTTAACGTAACATCGTTGAAATATACGCGGAATGCACATGAGAATCCGCAGCAGCGCTCCATTAATTACAGAAATGCGGGACACTTGTTTGACTGGGTGCAGTGCTTTTCAATTTCTCTCTCTCTCTCTCTCTCTCGCGCGATCGGCTTTGTTTTCAATTATACAGAACGGTTTAATCGAATTTATAATGCCGCCGTCGGAGCAGCGCGGGCCAACAACTCTACTCGTTTCATTTTCCTGCGCACTCGCTCATTCTCTCGCGCCGGTACCCCGATCTCATTATCAATTTTTCACGTGGACTGGCGCTGTAAACGCGGACCTGCGCACACTTTTGTTTCCAAAGGGACAAAAAACTCTTTGTGTCCCTTTCTTTCCTTTTTAATAGCAGAGCATTGATTTTTACATGAATGGGCCGGTTTATTGCAAAACTTCATCATCGCTCCTGTGTACAGGGCTTTGCAAATGGCAATCCGAAATGTAGATTATTCGTTATTTTCGGCGTTGATTCTCGATGCATATAGTAGAAAGGGAAACAATCTACGCACGGAAAGCGATAAATTGCAACTTTGGCGGGTGATGCACACATTTTGAATACTTTTTAAGTAGAATTACGAGCAGTCTGTATATATATATATATATGCTCGGTGAAAAAGTTTTACTTGGACGTCAGTAAATTTTTATCCCAAGTTCAGATTGCCTCCGCAATTCCATTCGAAATATGTCAGCGCGCGGGAAAGTATTGGAGCTTTTCAATCCCCCTAAGAATTTTTTTCATGTAACCGTAAAAAAAAAACCATCCGTATATATAAAACTTAATAAAACTTGGAGCACTCACCTTTTTATTTTTATGATAATTCGTTTTCATAAAAGAAATCATCATTTTTCTTATATATACCGTATAGCGCGGCGAACGTAACATTCCTAGAAACCGTAACCAAAATTTTATATTTTTTTTTCACGTCACGCCTGGTCATTCACAAGCCACTGTTTCAGAATACTTTTTTTTTAAATATACCTACTTCGTAAAAAAATAAAAATACATAAATATACGTTTTCATAGCCTTCATCGTAGAATCACAATTATATTGAAAAATAGGTCATAGGTTATTCAACTTAATGTGTATAGCACTGCGTTCAGAATTGAGTTATCCTTTTACATATTAAACATATATGTGCCACAGAATCAGCAATTGTTAATGCAAGGATTTCAAAAGCAGTATTCCCTTGACCCCATTACTGCTACTGCTACTACTACTACTACTACTACTACTGCACTGCACACACATACGTAGACCGGAGATGCAACTGATGCGAGCGTCGTAAGTCCTTCCTCGATCGGGCGTGGATATCTCGAGGGGGCCCCTCCGATCTCTTGGAAGTTGACTTGGACGAGGCCGAAAGCTCCTCGATATAGGATTCATCGAGGACGCGCGGGCCCATAGAGCCACTGCACACACTAGTGGCAGCGCTCAATAAAGTGCGGGCAATAAAGCGCCCTGCACCCGAGAGCTATACGGCCGCTCTCGATTAAGATCTGGGGATAATAACGAAGAAGAACGCGCAAGCCCCTCTCTATATACCTATACGTGTACATATTTATGCCCGTATGTATACCTATATATGTGGGACACATATAGACGGACACACAGAGCCAACGCGCATAAGCCGTACGGAGCCGAAGCAGTCGAATCGCGCGCTCGCGCTTGGCTTTATGGGTCGTTAATCCTACGACGCTCAAGACTGGCTTCTTCTGCTTCTTCTGCTTCTTCCTTTCTTTCTCTTGTTCTTTTTGCCCTCTTTTACGTTGTGAGAACCTTTTCAGAGGGAGAGAGGGAGAGAGAGAGAGATCGTCCGTGTACTCGGTAATTCCTTTTTCTCGCGCGCTAGCTCGCAGAGGGGCCTCGGTGCACGAGTTCTGCCATCCGAGATGTCTGAATGAGAGGGAGGAGAGAAGAGGCTGCTGCAGGTAGCACACCGAGTGGATGCGCGAGCACGCGATCATCGAGCGAGAGGAGGTGTGTAAATGGGAATGACTGAGCTGTGCAGTGCTTTTGCACGAGTCGTTAGCGCTATTATTAAAATTTTAAAGCTTCTGCGCTCTCGGATGAGTGTAAAGCGCCCGTGCGCGCTATACTTACTCTCTTTTATTCGGTCGCGGCTCGAGCGCCGCTGAGGCTCCTATTATACATATATATATATATATATATATTATTATTTCTTCTCTCTGTATATGCATAAACGTTTGTAACGCCGCGCTCGAGCGATTCGTGCAGAGATATACGGATTTCTGTTAAAATATTTAGCATATTTTCATTGCATAAAACTGTAATTACAACGTAATATTTTAATTTTTCTCGTGAGTAATATTAAAAAAAATAATAAAAACCTTTGAAAATAATTTTTCTTCAATGGGTGCAATATTATTGCAGCAAGTGCATTCTTGAAAACGATATTTGCTTATTCATTATGCATTTTAAAGGCGATAAATTTCAGCAATTTATCGACATATTGCACATTCTATAATATAATAATTGTATATAATCCGCCACAAGAACAAGGAACATTCATGCGGGCTGATGTAGGTGTATCAAAATATATAGATGCTCATATTTTAGCTCATCATAACGGGAACTAGGTTGACCCAATTTCCGAGGCCTCGCCATCAAACAATTTCCTATACGCCCAGGAGCGAATACTCTGCAGTATATAAGATACAAAACTGCTTTTAGAAAAAGTGCTCTTATACAATTCGCTGCGCTCGCGCGCCTTTTAAGAAATTCAATTTAACCCCACGATCGTACACTGTACAACGCTGCACCTTTTACGCCACCATCGCTTTATGTATTTTTATAACAGCGTTACGCTTTTATATACGCGCGATTCTACACCGCCGACTATAAGCTAATCCGATAATCTTGGCGTGTTCATAAGCCTTAACGAGTGTTACGTTTATCACCTTTCCTCTTCGCGCGATCAAAAGTAAATAGACGAGAGCACACAAGTCACTCAAAACTATATATATATATACAACAAAAACCAAAACAGCAGACTAAAATAACTCGTAAAAAGTCTTTTACGCGAATCAGAAACGTGTATTATAGAGAAGCCGCGCGGATTCCTATATATACCACAGCGAGTATCGATAAAGCGGCATGTCGCGGTGGTCGCGAGCTTTGCAAAAGCTCACTCTGCATATATATATATATATTATAGAGCCTATAGAGGTGTACACTCGTCGCGACGCGGTCGCAACTCTCGCGAAAATTCATAAAGGCAGCTCGTCTCCTATATATATATATGGCAGTTCGCGGCTCGCACGCGCACCAACTATTCCCGAGGGCCAGCCATCAGCGAGAATCGCGCGCGACAAAGGCGCTAGCGACAAAGCGAAATCGAGGACGGAAAATTAACGCCGCCACCGCCGCCACCACCGCCGACGACGACGAGAGCCCTTGGACCAATGGAAAACATTTACGAGGCCACAACAAAGCTCGCGCGAAAGTTGCATTCCTCCGGCCCCCTCCCTTCCTCTCTCCCTGTGTAATGCTTCGCGGAAGCAATTTCAAGCTCTCTCGCTATGTGCGCACCGAGTCCCTTTCTCCCGGGACTCGCCTCGCGCAAAGTACAGCAGCGGAACCTGTCGCATTGTCTCGAATGGGTACGCGCGACGTTACAGCTGTGGAAACTCTTGCATTGTTTTGTCCATATATATATAAGTGGGCGCAAATCCGCACGTCTACACGCACCTGGCCAACCTGCACTATACATGCTGCTCGTGTATCAGTGATGGAAATCCTGTTGTTGCCTTCATTTAGGGCGCGTATTATAGGGCCGCGGAACAACACGGATGTATAAGCGGGGGCGATAACGAGTTTGCCAAAGTTGTTTTGCTCCGAGGAAAGTGACTTTGCCGTGTGTGTGTGCAGCAGCAGCAGCAGCGGCGGCCCGCAGCTTTGTCCTTCAGATGTAAAATAATGAATTGCTGCTATTGCTGAATGGGTTGTGTATACATATAACGTAACCTGTAGAGGGAACACTACTTAAATTTACACATTATGTACGTTGCCAGAAAGATAGAAAGAGAGAAAGTGACGGTTCAAGTTGGACAAGGAAAGAAACACGTGTAGGTATCACCAGCCCTAGAGAGTTGGCGCAGCAGGAACTCTTCCTCGGGTCTTGTCCGAAACTCGTCTTTTTATCCGAGACTATGAAGCTTGTTCCTCTTCTGCGTACACGTCTGCTGGGAGAGGACTATAGTCCAGGACCGATAATACATGTGTTTCTTTCGTTGACCGCTAGTACATGATTCACCTGGCTCTGCATTTCTACTTTTATGCGTGTATATCGATAATATATCTTTTAAAATATAGCGGTTTAAAAAAGTTCGAAGTTATCAGAAATATGTAAACAATTATTTTTGCTTTTAGGCGAGAAACGCGTGCTGATAATATTTGATCACAATGAATTCACTTTTTATCATATTTCATGTTACGGAAGGCTCGTAACTTTAATCGGGCATGTATTAAATTTACGTGCAAATTAAACAAGTGCTTTTACATACTTTGATGTAATCAAATTCGTTGGAATTTTCGAATATCGCGTGAGGTAACGAGAAAGCCTAGCATAGCTGAACAATCAATTGCGTATGCGTATATAACGGAGCAAACAAACTGATAACTTTTACTTGCAAATAAATTATATATATTCGCGAGAATTATTTCACCGTACACATAATATTCAGAAACGCATAAAAGACAGCAACGAATCAAGTGGCGCGAATGGCTTCGCCTAAATTTAACGTACACATCGGAGTCTATTATCCTAATACGTGGTGCCCATTAGTAAGTTTTCGGCATTATAAGCTGCACAGCTTCCCGCTTCCCTCGCCGCGTTGTTCGGGGAGAGGGGAAGCGAGCCGATTTGCGCGCCGCTCGACGGGCAAAGACAATGCTTGCAAGTCTATCTGGCCGATGCAAGCCCAGCAGACAATAAGACAGACTGTTGGTATATATAGGAGGGCTTCGCCGCACGCGATGAGCTCGAGACATCCACCCGGTGCTTGGGCTAGGCTTTCGCTGCCACGAGCTGCCGCAACCGCGAGACGTCGAGCGAGAGAGAGAGAGAGAGAGAGAGAAGGGAAACCCACTCCTGCAGCCGCGTGTTTACTCGATTCTGTACACCCGCCCATCCTTTCTACTTCTTTTCTATTTCAGCCGTTCTCTTTATTTCGAGCTTCCGTGTATTTACTGCGCGTTGATAATGCGATAAAGCGAGTGGTGCCGGTGCGAGCGAGGGAAACAAGATTTAATAGAATGAGTTTGTTAACCGACCTGTAAGTGTGTTAACTGTCTATGGATAATCAATTTAGCACTTTTCTGCCGAGTATTATTTAAGCTGTTTTACATTTAACAAGCTGCTGCGTCGTCTATTGCAGCCTGCTATTATTAAAGATTAAATTGCATATAAGCTCTACTACCAAATTTATCCGCTGTTTCGAAATTCTCATGCAAATTCCGAAATTGCGTATACGTTTTTGTTCGTTCAAACACACTTCAAAGATGCAATGAGATTTTGTGGAAAAGAGGAGAAATGATGATACTTTATTTGTCAAATTGAATTTCGCAAAAAATATTCAATTTTATCAATAACTAGTTACATAACAAGCGCTACATCAACTTTAATATAAACATCGTTCTGTAATTTTCTTTGAGAATGCTTTGAAGTATTCATTTAAATTTCAGTGGAGGAATAAAGGAGAATAAAAGTTGTAACTCCTGGAATACCTTAGTAAAAATGCTTAAACGAGAAAAATGTAGTCTCAGTTTATATTTGCATAAAGTTACAATTGAAAATGTTTAAAAAAAACTGACTTTGAAATTTAATACTTTAAAAGTAAAATGGATGCAAATTTTTAAAGTATTTTTTAGCTATCTTAAGCGCAATAACTGCTATGATAAGAAAATTTGTTTTTTCAATTACTTTTGATTTTATGAGAATAAAGTTTATAGAATTTTGCATAATATAAATTTTTTCGTCAGAGGTAATTCAATATTGTAAAATTATTTAATTTACCGTGAAATTGTTTGCAAAGCAACAATTATTATACACGATCACAATTTAAAAATTGAATCTTAAAAGAATAAGTATTCTTTTTTTTCTCATGCCAGCTTGAAGTCTCTTAATCCTTGTATGCATAATATAGAGTAACAACCGCAAAGTGCGCAGCTCGAAGCTTCAAGTTGCTAATTTTTTGAAGTACTTTTTCACGAGGTTCTTTAAAACCGACCGTTATTACCGTCCCTACATAATTTTTTTCTTTTTTTTCGGTACTATACGATTTTCGCATTGCCGTCCTGAACATAAGCTCAAATTTGTAATTAAGCGAAGTAGGCAATGATGGTATAACCAGAATGTTGTTATATTAAAATTAAAGCGAAAACATTCGATATTCGCTTGGAATAAGGGTAAATAAACTTGCTTGCATTTGGTAAAAAAGTAATAAAAATGTATTCGCAATTATTAGGACTAAGCCACGCTTTCAGTCTAAGATAAAATACCCACTGACTGGACACTAGTAAGAGCACGTACTAGTTAGTGAACACCCCACAGTGTCTAGACGCTTTCTTAGGTTATGATTGGTCGAATGCGCAGACACTAGTACTGTCCAATCACTTACACTGTCCAGTCACTGGGTCATTTACCTTACGCTGCCAACTTTTTTTTATCGATATACCGTATATACTTGGAAAAACTAGTGCTATATAGCGTTTGCAGGTAGCCGGAATTTTGTGCATTTATTAAAAATAACCTGTTCGTTATTCAAAATATTCAGTTATTCCGGCGCGCAAGTTTGGATCGCGCGCGTACACACAGGATGCCACGGCAGTGTTTAGCTCGAGCCGTAGCTCCATTTGCATAATAATACGAGTGCGTCCGGTCCCGCACGACTCGTGTGTGTAACCAGTCGTTTATATTATACGCCTCTGGTTCATATGGACTGGTCCTAATATTCGCGCGCGAGCATCGAGGGACTTCTTGATTGGTCCTAAGCTCGGATAGCTACCAGGATTTCTGATGACCGTGCCTGGTTTTTATTGTACGCGCGGGTGGACGCGACCTTCTACTTTTGGTATAATTCAAAATTAGAAATTTTAGATATTTTTTTAATTATGAATGTGGTTGGGCTGTGCGAGGACCTTTTGAACTTCATCGCTGCAGTTTCAATATTACATTTTTTTGAGATATTAAAAAATCTGGAGAAGAAGCGTTCTCTCGGCATACTTTTTCCTAGCATTTACTGCTGTTATACATCATATTGCTTTATTCATTGCATTTAGAATAATTGTAGTGTATTTTTTAGCAGAAATATACGTATCATTATATAAATAAAAATAATTATTTAGCTATGATTGAATAATTATAACACAGAATGTGCTAAATTGGTTGCTCGAATATACTTGAAAGTATCGCAAACTTTTTTCTTAATTGAAATACGCTGGAAGTTTTCATTTCATTTCTACTTTAAAGCTGTAGTTTTACCATAAGTAAGAGCATGTTTCTTTTGAAATTCACTTTTTTATTACATTTTTAATGAATATAATCTTTCTCTAGGTATACAAAATTATATCATTTTCACTAGATCACATATAAGTAGAGAATGTTTATTAGTTAATAAAGACATAAATTATTCAAAAAAAAAATTTATATGTATATGCTAAAAATTCTATATAGATAGCTAATACGACGGATATTTTATAAATAGGTTTTAGCAGATAAATTGATTATAATTTGATAATTCTAAACATAATCGTACTATTTTCTAACAAAAATTTATTTTAGTAAATCACTGCGCTATTTCCATACTTTATAAATTCTTTAATCAAAATATCCTTGTTTATCGGAAAAACAATATAGATCGGATAATGAATAATGTTTCGATTATCGTCAAGGTTTTTCCTCGTAATTACAAGTGCTCGAAAATTAGTGATGATTATGACGCCGCAGCATGCAAAAACAAACTCAGCCCCAGTTAAAAACACACTAATGGTAGGGATCATTACTCCGATAATTCATTATCAGTTAATCACGCGTGCAGTCCATGCGCAATAATTAGCAGTCGTGCAAAGCTCGATCGACGATTAATCCCCGCAGCGAAATTTTCCTCGCACTAAATTGTTTTAAAAAGGCAAAGGACGTTCAAGAGAGAGATAGATAGATAGATATTCGTTTATTTGCAATTAAATACAAAATTAAGTGGTAACAATTATTGTCTTACAGATAGTTAACATTGTTTTACAAAATATGAAGACAGTCTTCGTTTACATTATTCTATATAAAATATTGTACTTACTTACTATCTATGATATCACATATGTTAAAATTTAATACAAAAATAAGTCTTATATAAAAATCAGTCAATGTAAAATCAGTCTTCAGAATATTTAACAGGTAATATCACAGAGCGTCTTATTTTAAAATACAAACAAACATAGTAAATTAAGTGGTCAATATCTATCGGTAAACATTGCATTCTAAAATTTAATCATTCTCTCATTGCATACATACGCTAATAAATACACTCACACAGAGATAGAGAGAGAGAGAGAGAGAGAGAGAGATCGTATATCCCTATCAAAGTTTCGAGATACTATAGGGCCCGGACACCCTGTGTTTCGTGGGTTCGGGTGCGAAAACCAGCCAATCGATATATCGGCCAATGCGGGCGCGAGCTGCGAAATCGGCTTGCCCTAATTGATAGAACGTCGGCTGATTATTTTCAATTAACTTGTTCGAACTGATTATACTTGGGG
>UELU01121563.1:0-11474 GCA_900490025.1 Megastigmus dorsalis | reverse complement strand
TCTCTCTCTCTCTCTTTCTCTCTCGATCGACCCCGTTCCCTCTCTTCGGACATTCCCCGCTGGCTGCTGGGAATGCGGTAATTGAACCGTGCCGGAAAAGAATGCTGAAAGTATCGATCGACGACCCTAACGCGTCGCGCGCACACACACACACAAACACACACACACGATAGAAAGAGAGGCTCGGTTGCGAGCGCCGCGACTTCACGACGTCATCGAATTCTTTGTCCCTCTTTTTTCTTTTTTTTTTCCGATTTTTCGGCGCGCGTTGGCCGGAAAATCACCGCGAGCGGTGCGCGTGCGACGAAGGAAAGGGCCGCATCGTTACGGGGATCGACGCAATAAATACACGGAAGGAGATACGTTTATTGCGAGTCGCCGATAACAAACAAAACAAACAAAAAAAAAGGAAGAGAGAGGTAAAACATTCGGCGAGTGTACAAAAGGATCTTTTGTTTCGTGCGCACTTTTTTTCTCCTAGTCCGTCCAGAGAGAGACAGAGAGAGAGAGAGAGAGAGAGAGAGAGAGAGAGGACGGAATCACTATTTGGCTAGGGACTCTGTACGCGTCAGGCCATCGTATTGTTTTGGGTATAGGGCTTGTTCGGTCAGTTGTAAATTAGGAGAAATATTTTTTCTCCGACTGCCCCGGCCCTGGAATGAAGTTTAGAGCTGATGGGTTCTCTCTCTCTCTATCCCTCCCGCATTCTGCTCTTGTGCAGCAGCGCCTACTCGTGCACGCGCCGTGCGCCACCGCTTCTATATACGCTAGTTGGGGCATTTTTTTCTTCTTTTTTTTTTTCGTTTTGCCCTCTTCCCCACACTCCGAATTGAAAGGCGGCTCCAAATAAATTGCAGTTTTTTTCGAGACGCCGTGCCCTCGGGGCAATCTACTGCAGCTCCATGCGCGCGCCAGAGCTCTAGCTCGCGTATCACTTAAATAGAAACTTCGAAAACTAAAATAATGGCTGCAAAAACGCGGACTTACTTTATGCCAGCCCCCTCCCCGACAATTTTCCCAAAGTTTGCGAACAGCGCGCCACGAGAACGAATTGCGATGGAACTTTACAATTTATCAAATTATCCTTACTTTTTGTGTATATTATCGAGATAAGCTAAAATGAGAATTCACGTGCAAATTCATGTGTGTTTGAATATTATAAATGGTTATGGTGATAAAATATTTTGTTGATCGACAAAGTGTAAGTGTTCAATTCATTCACGAAGTGTAAGTTTGCAATTTTGTCTGGTCAGAATATGTGAATGTTTATTCGCAATTTCTTTTGCTTCATATTGTTCTTAATAACAATAACATTTTTCAATATTTTTCTTCATTATTTGCAAAAATAAAGAAAGAAATATTTTTAAATCATAATAATGGATGGAACAGAGATATGCAAAAAAACGAAATCATTTTCCAATTAATTTAACAATAGTTTTTGTAGAAGTTGCACATTAATAAATGGTTCTGATAATAAATGACTGAATTATTTTGTAATTGCTACAATTACATATTTATCAGGGGCGTTTTCACGATCTATGCGTTACAAAACTAATTTATGTACCTACATTCATGCGAACAAAGTCAAGCGACTGCTTTGGTAAAATTTATTTAAAAAAATTTATCTTCACGTGTAATTACATTTTTTTAATAATTTTTTAACTATGAATTAATAACTGCCAATACGAAGTAACTACATACTATGAACTAATTTAAATTAACCACAATCATGATATGCTGGAGTAATAAATACGTATACTTCAAAAATTTTAATTGCCAATTTAAAATTTACAATTTCATATTATAGCAAGAGATAATAACTCATTTAAATTTTGTTCATACACTCCATCTAAAATACTTTTCTTCTTTGTTACAGGTAAGCCAAATTATTACCGCTTTCCAGGACTCTATATATAACGTAAGTTGAATATTTAATAAATCCCGATTAATTCCATCGCATTGTTTAAAAATTCCCATTCAAGTATTCTACCTATTCGTCGCAGCAGCAAACATTACCATTCTCATTTGAAAAGCCGAGAAAAAAGTCGCAGCCAAAAACGAAATAATCACGCGCTGAGTGCAAGCAAAAACAGTGTACAGGCGACAAATAAAAATGATTCCTCGCCGTTGCCATATGTATGCACACTACAATCTACTCCGTCACTCGGGCACGACACGATTGCTGACTGCACGACATCCTTGAAAAAGCAAGAAACACACACACACACACACACACACACACACACACACGAGATCTCTGTAGCACCACTTGGTCTAATTTGGCCTCCTTTATTCGGATTGTAATCCTGGCCGGAGCGCAACGCACTACGAGCTCTTAGCAGTAGTTGGGTGAAACGAGAGTATATAGAAAGCAGAAAACGGAGAATGGGAGAAACAATAACTGCACGGCACGCAACTGCATGCGTGCGCGCAACGCTCCACGATAACCACTTCATGCGATATTTTTTTGTTGTCTCCTCCTCCTTCAGCAGTAGCAGCAGCATCCCTTGGTTTTCATACCGTGTCACGCACACGGAACGAACGACCGAGCGAGCGTGAGAGAGACACATGGAGACAAGGGCACAGGGGTTGCAAATCAGGCTGACCGAAGTGCCTACTTATTAGGCCGGCCGAGCGCTTTTGTGCCTGTGATTAGGTCGATCCCGCAACAGCTCCCGCTCCCTGTCCCCCTCTTTGCCTGCGCTACATCCTCTACTACCCCCTCCTGCCTGTGTAGCCAGCAAGCAAGCCAGCAAGGCAAGGCAAGCAAGCAAGGCAAGCAAGCTTGCACGGTTCACGCACTCGTCTCCGCATCCCCTGTAATTAGCTAGTTAGCGCTGCCACACTGCGCAGTCAGCAGCAGAGAGTATAGTACCAGCAGCAGCAACAGCGGCGGCAGTGGAAACCCCCTCGCTGCTTTCCAGTACATGTGCCAAAGCAGACAGAGAGAGAGAGAGAGAGAGAGAGAGAGAGAGAGAGAGAGAGGGAGAGTATCGTCCCTCTACGCGAGAGCCAGGGATGAATGATGCGGATCAAACCAGAGAGCAGACGGAAAGCGAGCAGCAGCACATCCCTCGAGCAGACTCGGTGTTGAGGATACAGAGAGAGAGAGAGAGAGCGAGCGAGGATGAACTTTGACCTCCGCGCAAGACTTGACGTATATAACTCTGTTGTATGCGCGGGAGCTGGCTGTGTTTTTTTTTGTTTTTACACTTCTACCCATCTCTCTCTCTCTCGCTAGCTCATTCCTTTCTTTTGGTTTGCCGCTCAATGGGATATCTCGCGATCCAATTAGAGATTCTGCGAGAATGAAGGCCGCTAATGAGGTTGGATTACGCATACTAATTAAAATCCATCCTTTTCTGCGCTATACCAGCTTTTTTGCGCGCGTTCGAGCGCGGGTTTTAATCTATCCTTTTTTTTTGCCCCTTATTATATTTGAAGTATGATTACATTTTGTATAAACTAGGGATAACTAACGTTATAAAAGAGTCTCCTTGCAGGATCATGCCTCCGAGGAAAGTGGGAATTATGCAAATCTATACTATGTACCGTTATTGTAATGTTTTTTTTTTTAATTTTATTTTGCAGAGAAGTGATGATTGAGTATGCGTTTAAAAAAAAATTATTGATCCGAGAGTTGATGTGAGCTTTGCAAAAAAATATTATTGACGGTGAAAAAGTGCCATTAAACGACTATCTATCACGGGATATAGAAACGTTTTTATTGGCGTTCGGTGCCAAATGATTAATTACTGGAATATAAGAAAAAGATAAGCGGTCAATCATAAATTTATTCTAAATATACTGATGAAGATTTCTTTGCTACCCCATTACTGTATATAATATCAGACGTGATTGTAATTTCATTGCGCTGAAATCGGGATAAAAATAAAATTAATTTATTGATTAATTAAAAATATTATATACGAGTGATATTACGCTAATGGTGGACTAAATCGTGGTGGCACATCGTTAATTATACTGTCAGAATTAGACGTAATTTATTTGAAAATAGCTATAGAATCAGGTCGATCATATTAGTGTAAATCCTATCTAATATAATCTAATGATAATTTGCCACGGTAATGACGAACGGTAATAACATTTTGTCGCTAAATCTTCAATTTCATTAACCCAACCCGAACCCGAACTCTTATTTCAGAAGTGGACCTCTCTATTTCGTCATCTAATTGCAACAGACACTGTGAGAATGCATTTTGAGAATCTTCAAAGAACTTGAAGAGTACAATTAATAATAATAATGAGGAGCCGAACGAGTATAATCTCTCGGCATTTACGGTTTCATACTTTTTTCGTTTAATTACCGCTATTTTAACATTTTGTTAGTTGAGATTTAAATAATTATGTTTTCATAAGGTACTTTCATAGCCAAAAATCACTCGTTTAATATTTTCTCTGCATAAAGATGAATTCGAATATTGGTATTATAAATATGACAATGTATTATAAACATATATATATCTCTGGTCATAAGACAAAAAATATTTGTTGCTGACTCTCTGCGCCATAATAAAATTTTGTTTAAAACTAACTGCTGTTACTCAGCATATATTTACTTAGATACATATTACGTATAACACAGTAGGAAGCTAACTCAATTTTTGCCTGAAAATTATATTTATGGATTCGCAATACTGAAATATTCGTATGCTTCGCTTCAGTCGATGTAATGCACATCCGTAATTACTCGAGTAACACAATTCAAAACTGTTCCAGTTCAATTTAGGAATAATCTGCCTCGCCTCTAGCACGTAGTATATACGGGCGTAAAAGGAAGGTTTTTTTCCCGCCCGACCTGTATTAGTGGAATCGGAAGAAAAAAAAAGAAGTATTCCTCGATTACGATAATAATAACGAGCTAGAAAGGAAGTAGCTGGGAGTTGGGTAGAGAATAGCGTGCGGTTAGTATATGTATATACATCTATAAGTAGAGCAAAGAAGAAGCTGATATAGTCTCTCGCACAGGTAGAAAACAAGTAGAGAGTGGAGTCGCGCATCCACGGGTCCCGAGTAAAAAGTTAACTGCGCCGCGCGCCGGACTTTTCTCATTCGGTCCGAGCGCTCTCTCCTTCTCTACTCGCTTCATTCTTCCTCGCCTCCTCTCCCCGTAGTGGTTGTTCGCTCGTTCGATGCTCGCCCGCGTGGTATTAAGAAGCTGGCACAACTTTGCGAACTTTTCTTCTCTCACCTTCTCCCGCTTCTTCTTGCTCGAGCCCATATTGATAGTGCGCCTCTGCCCGTGCGTTAATGCGCCAAACTATTTCCTCCCGCGCGCACCTGACGGACTCCTTCTCTCTTCTGTTATCTCTTAGCAAATGGTCCGACGTCCGAGTTAATTGTGCAGTTGTTCATGTACGCGTTGATGAACGAGAAATTTTCGGGAAATACGAGACAATCGATGCTATGTTATATATAAAAGTTGATAAAACATATTGTATCGCACGCGAGAATACCTTGTAATTTTGTAGTGGAATTAATCGCGCGCAGCGTTTAATCATTTTTTTTTATACGGATTATCAAACTTTTCCAAGTTTCAAAGTATTATATTATTTATCCAATGCACGCTCGATATAAAGTGTCCCATACATGTATATATTCATATATAAAAGCTGGAATGTATAGGATATATAGACGGCATTACATCTTCACGAGAGCATCGTAAAAATTCCCGTCGGCCATTATTCATTAATAGTAAAAGGTGAAAAACTGTGTTGGCCCCTCCATGCTGTATACATATACACATAGCTGCTCATAAAAAGGGGAGGCTCTTTCAAACTCGATGGTGGCAGTTTATTGAAGAACTTTTTACAAATTTTTGGTTCCGCCAGATGCGTGACAGTGTGCCTCTATACCCATAGGTACATGCAAAAGCTACGCCTTTTAATATCCTTACACACGTATCGTAGCACGCGAACGTTGTTTTCGCCCGAATCATTTGTAATGTATAAAACAGCAGATTTTTTTAGAGTGGATTTGGCCTTAAGCCACGCAGTTACTTCTGCAGACACTTTTTTCACAAGACGAATTTATACGTTATCCTCTGATTAATGTGAAATGTAAAATTAAAGGCTCGGCTCGCGCTACAAGTCTAATTGATTGTTAAGCCGGCGGCAAAGTTTTAAAAAATTAAATTTCGCGTCGTTAATTTTCAAAGGAGGGATTTTATCCGCACATATCGAGCTTTTTATTATTACGCAGTATTTCATGAAAAATAGTGATTCGCTGTCAATTAACAAACAATACGAGAGTTCAAAAAAACAGATCGCAGAGATTGCAACGAGATATATTTTTTAATAAATAGATACAGTTAAATTAATGCCACGCGAATAATTTGGCAATTCGAGACACATACGTACAATGAATAATTCAGCTTCTATTGTCCGGCAGTCGTAGGCCCATTACTTTTCAATTATTTAAACATCGAACATTTTAACGCCCCGCACACACATACACACACGGACACATGATCACGCGCCAACAATAGAAATTTTATTGCTCTAGCGGGATAAAAAGGCCTGCGCGCGCACCTTTTAGCCGGATCCCTCGTCCAGCGTCACATCCGCTCCCGCAAGCCTGCGAAATTAGCACTTTACGCTCCTAATTACGGTCTCTTAATTTCTCTCCTTTTATCGCGTCGCCCTACCACGGGCCGTTATTAAATTTCCAAACCCTATTAAATTTTCAAGAAGATATAAAATACCGTACTCCCGCACGCATTATACGCGCCTGCACCGGGTAATTGCGCGTCCGCTTCCTTATAATAATAATCATTCGGCCGACGCCCCTTCACCCCCCCCACTTCGTATAACCTTTTATCGTCGCGTGTTCGCACACTATATATAGCCGCGGAAGAGTGTCACTGGATAATCGCGCGCGTATACCCCCGTGTATACGCCTATACGTATATATGTGGGTGTGTAATATTTACTCGGCGTTGATGTGCTGTGCAGCGCCGCGGGTTTATTCGGCCAACTGCAGACTAGCGTCGTGCTATCGGTGCTGCTGCAGCAGCCCAAACCCGCCGACGATCTGCGCCTGTACGCCAGTTGCAATTCGATCTCAAACATCTCTCTCTCTCGCTGGCAGCCAACAAACTAACGCTGCACCGGGACGCGCGAACTCTCGGGCTCGCAACCAAAACTCTCATCTCAAAGCAAACTTGACGCTCACAAACGATCGAGAAGGACTCGTGTATACATGCGCCCACCGCACAGGTACTGTTTCGAGTTGTGTGTGCATGCATAGTCAGTCTCCCTCTCTCTCTCTCTCTCTCTTTGACCGGTGCTTTATCAACGTTTCACTGGCAAACTTTTTTCTTCGATACGATGCTTAAAAGGGGTCCTGTCGAACAAATAAGTGGCGATGAATTATTTTGTTGCGCGCGCTTCTCGAACAAATGTATGAGCGCGGTAATCTTTATTGGTTTGCAGGCGCTTTAAGGGCTAAAAGCACAGAGAATGAATATTCATTAAAAATTTCCGTTATAATGTATTTGACATTTCATCGATGACTTTAAAATTTTTGAACGTTTTTTTTTTGAGTTTTCATTAGAATTATATAAATGTTAACTAGTATTACATAACATAATATTTATAAAGTAAAATAAAAAATTAGTTATTTTTTTACAGTTATTGAATAAGCACAAAAAGTGTATAAAACTGTTTTTCAAAAATGGGCAAACCTTGTTCCATGATATTAAAAAATATTTTGAAATATTTTTATTCTACTTTATTTATTTTTCGAGACAAAAACATTTTCAATACAATATGATTAACGCATAATACTTGTAATTCAACATTACCTTTACTAAATTATATATGCGACCTCTTACTCGAGGTAGACGCACATAAATTAAAATATTTTATGCATCAACAACAGTAGCATTTGTACAGAATGGTAACCTCATAAGATGCTCCAAAGTGAATAATTTAGTTCAAAAAAAGAGAAATTGCACTCTAAGAGGGCGAACCGGGCTTCGGGCAATAGGGTGAAATTTTCACTCTAAGGGATTTGAGTCTGACGCTCAAACGCGAACCGGGGGTGCGATATTCGAGTCCCGTAACAAATAACATTCTCATTCGGACAAATCCACCCAAATCCACGGCAGTATCATTTATTTGGTGGGTGGGAGACTAGGTATATATAGGGAGGCGAGAAAGAGGGATAGAAAGAGTGCAGATGAGGCGAGGCATTGGAAGAGCCGAGACGGCGGCTGCGGCAGAACCCTTGACAAAAGGATAAGGAAGCCGTCCCGAGGCGAGAGAGAGAGAGAGAGAGGCGAGGAGAGGAACGGAGAAAGGCAAAGCGGAGCGTTTCAATAAAGAGTGGCAAAGCCTAACCTCGATTTTCATGCTCTCGCTCATAGCCGACGTTATTGTGTATATACGAATATATGTATATATCGGGAGCTGCGTGTGTATTCCTCCTATATTGAATCGAACTCACATGGTCTTGGAAGTTTATATGTATAGACTATGTTCTCGGATGCTCTCTCTCTCTCTCTCTCTCTCGACTGATTGGGCTTTAGTGACTAAATTTTTGTGCGTATTCGTTTCACGACGCGAAAAAAGCTGTCCGCGCGGCCGCCGGGTGTGTATGTATATGCGCCGCGATTGAAATGCTTTTATCCGTGCGTTATTGTACGATGTCGGTTTATATACTGATAACGACGAAAAAAAAGGCTACAAATGTGTTTATTCGAAAGTTTCTGGTCGAAAGAGAAATATAAATATTTTGGACAAGCATATGTTGACGGAAAATATGCATTTGACAGAAAGTTATCGCGTGTGCAATCAATGTCAGCCTTTACATGAGTGATTGATATCGTGAAAACTGATATCGCGGCTGCTATATGTAAATCGTTCGCCTGTTATTCGTTTTTTCCTTTTTTTTTTTTTTTTTTGGTTGAAGCTTAAAACCCACAGAGCGATGCTTCCTTCAGTTTTCTATTTTTTCGTTCGGAATGGATGCAGTTGTACCGCTCACCAGCTAGATTATATGAGCTATTATTGTGAATTGTGTCTTTATAAAAGTCCATATATTGCAATTGAAATTACCCCAATTATTGCGTTAGTATTGCTCTGTTGATAAATTGGACGAACCGCCATAATGTGGAAATCCGTACTATACTTTTCAATTCCTCGTAACCCATCGTTAAATACATAAATGTGTCTATTCACTTGGTATATATCTAACAAATTAAGCGTGACGACGTTAATGGGCCGAATCGTACAACAGGTTGTGTGCGAGCGAGCTTTCGAAGCATTGTCACGATGATAGGACTAAACCAAAAAGACAATAAACGCGCAAGCTGTCAGCTCAATTTATACACTCGCGCATTTGTGGAATTTCAACAGTTCGATATTTTTTTTTTAGATCACACGTATATACAGTCTCGGGATTACATTTACTTTATCAATGATATAGAATCTAAATGGCGATTAGTCATTTACATGAAACTTTTCAGCAATCCCCAACGCTCTTCGATATTCTAAAAGAACAACAGTGGAAATATCAGGAGAGAGTGATATTCCAAGGGATTCGGAATCAAGCACATCAACGCGCGTCAAAGCTTGCGGGCGCCGTACATAAAAAGGAAAGAGCAATTCCATCCCTAAATTGAAGCGCCTCGCGTGCCGATAACCCAATCGACCAAGAGTACATACAACAGCGCATCGGCCCCATATTTTCTTTTTATATCGCAAGATCGACCGATCGTAATCGACAATAGGCTACACATATATGCGCGCGCACGCGTGTATACACGTAGAGGATCACAGACCCTCCGAGTGGCAATGGGGCTTTAGCACCCCGGTATGTCCAGCTCCCTCGGCTGCGAACTCGGGGACGGTAAAAAAAGAAATGGTTCCCTGCGAAGATGAACAGCGTCGAGGGCCAGCTTTGCGCCGGGACGCGCGTGTGTGTGTGTGTGTGTGTGCGAGAAATCGAAAGAAAGTGTATATACAAGAGGCTATACGGCCGGCATTACGGATTCCAACAGCGGAATCCACTGAATAATAGCTGTTGCAGCTTTGAAGGCGTGGGTGGTCGTCGTACTACTCACACGGCTTGGCTTGGCGCGAGGGTCAAGCGCAGAGTATAGGATTTAAGGTCGTGTATGTGCAACGGCAGACTCTCTGACTCCCTCTCTCTCTCTCTCTCTCTCTTTCTCGCAAGCGAGCTTCGCATTACTTCGGGGCATATGTAAAAGCTTCGTCCCGCGGGCGACGGACGAGCGAGGGAACATCTTCTCCCCCCACCCACCTTATATACGCTTCAAAGTCAACCTTATACCAGCATGTATACATGTATATCGCGGCGCGTGCACGCTGTACTGCGCTACAGATGTGGATGTATCTTTTATTGAGAAAGAGGAGGGCGTCTATACGTGTGTGTGTGTGTATGTGTGTGTGCAAGGACCTCCGAGTGATTTAGACGCTGAATATTGAATATTCCAATTGTCCATCTTTGCATAATGCCGTTCCATCTATATAAGCGGGACTCGCTCTCGCAGCACTATACCATGGATTCCGGATTCCGGCTCTCCCCCTTTTTTCTTTCGACGCTTGCTCTCTCTATCTCTCCCTCTCTCTCTGCAGCATGTGTGCGTGCTCGCGAGCTTTCTACCGAATTGAATGATTGATGAAATTTCCGAGTATTTGGCCGAGCAACGCCCTCCTCTCTCTTCTCTCGACCGTCTCAAGAATTCATGCGTCTACGCGTAGGCTTAAAGGATATATGTTTACGCTGAGTGTGTCGGGAGAGTGCATGAAATGGAAAGGAGAGAGCGAGAGTTGAAGGGAAGAGGGTGTTTAATTAAAGTTGAATTTTTATGGTGGCCCCGTGTTACGCGTGGGCTGCGCGCCATTGGAAATTTAGCTGTATACAGCATTTGCTGGCGGGAGAGGGATCGTTATTATTTACGAGTGCAAATTAATTTTATTGTTATTTTAATCGCGATTTCCTTGTGCGTACCAAGGTAAAGAGAGAGAGAGAGAGAGAGAGAGAGAGAGAGTTCGAAGGCAGTCTTTTTTTGGGGGGAATGCATAATTGAGGTTGCAGGAAATTAAGCTGGGCTCGAGTCACCGTAGATTTCTTTATTGTACTAGATCGTTTGCGCGAAGTTTCTATTTGATGCGATTTTATTCAATTTCGGGCATGATATTGGGTATGTGAAACACCGCAATCGTAATTGCGTTTTGTCGGTTCATCCATCTCCAGCGCTCCATCAAATCGAAATCGAATATTCTCATCGTTAAATCGCAAATTCCCCGATACGACTATATCGCTTTTTATACACCTGTATTAATACTATTCAATGATCCTTATGTATATTTATTCGGTCAAACCTCGATAACTCCGTTCATATATATATATATATCATAAATTGATCGACCTGTACACAGAATAATTCATGCACGGCCCACATAGCACGAAATATTTCTGAAAGG
>UELU01121562.1:0-30681 GCA_900490025.1 Megastigmus dorsalis | reverse complement strand
ATACAGATTTGTGCTGATCTTGGGTTAAGAAAAAAATTATAGAAATTATTATTTTTATAACTTATTTAAAGAGTATGCATTTTAAAGATGACACTCTGTAAAAGAGTAAATCATTGTTTGATATCGACTATACCGTTCTAAAGTGAAAACATTAAATTCCATTCTCTGGGAAAGATTAAATTTATTAATTTACTCTTTTTAAAGTATAAACTACATTTTTCTACTATAGTAAAGTATGAATTTATAATTTTACCCCTTAGTAAAGCGTAAAATATTAGTCGACTCAAAACTCTACGCTTGTAAAGTAGAAAATTGAAAATTTACTCTTTATATATAGAGTAAACAAACTAATTTACTCTCTTATAAGAGTAAACTATGAACTTTCTCTCATACAAAGTAGAAAATTAACGTTTCACGCTTTAGACATGGAGTAAACTACTATATTTCTACAATTTAGCGGCAACTTTTACTCTTTAGAGTGTATGTATTTATTGCATAACAAACTTAGTTGGAATGTCTTCTCTGTATCTCCAGGTAGTAGTTTGAAATTAGGAATAATTTGTTAAAAAGCAAGCACTATTAAACAATTAAATATCAGTAGTTTCTTCAATGCTTTTTTTATTTTACTGAAGATAGTTCTCCATAGATATCACCATTGACCAGTGTTGTATGTTCAGTCCATTGTATAAGCAATATGATGATTTAGGAAGTCGTAGCTATAATTCAGTATAGTGTTTCAAATGCTTTAAATCTTCAAAACACCCAGCAAAACATTGAGAGTGGTTCCATGATGACTTTAGATCAAAACTTGATATTTTGCTTTCTATCGGTCATCAGTCAAAATATCAACTCAGCCAATTAGACAAATACAAAAATTAGATTATTTTCAATTTCTTTACCTACTTTTGGCATCTCCAAAAAGATAAATAACTATACATGGAAAGTATACGTATCTCTTGTCCCGCTTTGAGACGTCAGACGTTACAAAATGAGGCGGCAGCCGCACCGAAACAAAAGTACAGCAGCGCTCTCTTGTTTTGTGCGGCTGCGCGTACATAGCCTTAACGGGTTTCTAGGCATGCTTGCGATTCCATTCTGTCTACAAATTAACTGAACCGATCCGCCTAGAAGCTGGTCTATCAACCAGCTCGACTTGTTAATTTTCTAGCAGGGTGCTTCAGAGTGCAATATTTTAATTATGGCTGAAAATATTGTTTTTCATTTTGTGAAAGACTCTCCTTAAAAAAATATCTTCTATTTTAAATAAGTGATTTGTACTTACGCATTAGGATAATTTGGTTTAGCGTTGTGTGCTAAAAGCAGCAGCATCATATCTACATCATTATGCCTGGACGCTTTCATTAGTGGAGTTTCATTACTGCTTAAAGTGATATTCGTATATACACTCGTGCTTTCGAGAATTACCTTGACCTTTCTAGTATCGCCTATCTCAAGCGCCTCATTCAGGTCAATAAGTGCGTTTTCGAACTCTTTGGCGTCAAAATTTTCGTTAGTTTCTATCATGTCGTCGATTGATTACTGATCATTTGTACGAAAATCTTAAGATGCGCTCGGACGAATGTGTTGATACCGATGCAGATTGGTTACTAAGCTATTTGGAAATTGGCTCTGGCTTATATACCCACTGAGACCTCATTACAGTCAGGTACCTTTAACCTTTAGACTACCTCTAAAACTAAATATGGGCTCTACCTGTAATCGCAACATTGTTATTCAAGCACGTATAGGTTATAAAAAGGAGGGGGTAAAGAAAAAGAGGAGAGAGTCTCCTATTCCCTCTTCCTTTACCCCCTCCTTTTTAATTCTTCGTGCCTGAGCAGTTGGGCGATTTTCTTCCCATCGGCCGAGGTACGACGTTACGATCATCGAGGCCCAGCACCTCGGCGCTGTATTGAAGAACATAGCCTTCTTTTTATAGATACAAAATGTGTCAACTGATGATTGAGGAAATAGGTGTCAATGGTTATTGACATAAATCCTTTCCAAATTTCTCTCCGTATAGGCAGTGCACACTGTGCGCGTACACATAAGTCATTCGACATAAGGATTTCGCAAGCCTCGACGAGATCAATCAGCACGAGCGTAACGAATTTCTTGTGTTTAGCCTCCAAGCGACACGCGCGCGCGCATTTATTTATTCAAACTCGACTACCGAGCAAAGAAACCGTCTCGTACACTCGACGATGTACAACAATAACAACAACAACAACGTCAATGATGATTGGGAGCATTTGTATATGTAGTAGGAGCTGCGCGTAAATGGAGGCGCGCTGCAGAGCGCAAAGAAAAGCGCTCGAGGCGAAATAAATCCGGCATCGCGCGCGCGGTGCGCTTTTATAATCGCTGATGCCGGAGGATCGCGGCCTAAGTAATAATCTATCCTGTACGCTCTCTCGGTTCTGTGCCTTTTAATACGCGACTATCGGCGCCGCCGAAGCGGGCGGCCTCCAACTCTTATATACAGGGTGTCCGGAAAGTTCCGGGATACTACTCTAGTAAGTCCTAAGATATAACCATTTCCGAAGAAGTTAAGGTCATTCCTGTAGTAACTGTCAACGGGAAATCCAACGGTAACCTTGGTATTGACCTTGAACTTGTCCTTCAAGGTCATTTCGAGGTCAACTTTTTTTTTCAATTAGAAACCCCTATTTTTAACAACGACAATCGAAAGAGCGGGAAATTTTATGTACAAATATGTACTCAGATTGTAGTTCAAAGGTTACTTCAACTTAAACAAGGTCTGGGTATTTTAGAGAAAAGATAAAATACCTTCCAATGATAATAAAGACATTTCTTCATCAACTCAAAATGAGAAATTCAATAGAGACCTTGCTTTTGACCTTGAACTTGTCCCTCAAGGTCATTTAAAGGTCAACTTCCTTTTTAATAGAAACCTAATATTTTAACGTCGAAAATCGAAAGAGCAAATGTTTTTACGTTAGAAAATGTACTTAAGACACAGGTCAGGTTGGACCTTAATAACCACTTAAAATCAGATGCGACATTAATGGTCATTGAAAGATTATTTCAAAACATGTATGAAGCGTAACTACTGGAAAGAATTCCTATTTATTTAACTTCATTGTTGCAGCAAGGTGCATTTAGAAGTAACTTTAAAACGACCTTACTCGTAATCTTTAAAGTCATTTACTTTTAGCCTTACCCAGGAACAACGGCGTGGACGTAGTAAATTCTGTTCCCTTTGGGGTGCTTGATTAAACTGAGTCCCCTTGCCTCTCACTTTTTGGGGTGCTTGATTAGAGTGAGTCCTATTGATTCTCAGTTTTTGGGGTGCTTGATTAGAGTGAGTCCCCTTGCCTCTCACGATTAGTCAAGCTGGAGTCAAATTTAAATGTTAATGAGGGTTAATCTTTTTGTTACTATTTTCTACAAACTTGCACAAGCTTGTGTAAATTCCAGAAATAGAAACAAATGCGTCGGAAATATAAAAAATATTGTATTGGAAAATCATAAAAGAAACGTTTACATAAGTTTATTGAAAAACATAAGTTATTTATAAATTGTGTAGAAAATTGTTTTACGGAAAAATCGTGCTTTTTTTTGACACTCAAATACTATTCTTTTTCAAAAATGTTAAATAAATTATTATGTATGTTTTTTAGACATGGATGTGGTGGCTGTAAAATTCTTTATTAAAATTTTAGCTTGGGAAGAGGAGGAGGAGGAGAAGGAGGGGGAGGGTTTACCAACCAAGAATTTTGTTTTTTGAATTTTCTTTGCGTGAATGAATGAACTTTGATTAGTATCCTTTACATTATTTTATTTAACATTATCAATAGGATAGTTTAAATTAAAAAAAAATTTTAATAAAACTCAACAAAGTCCCAAAACTTGCGACCAAGTGATGAATGCGCTATAATTCCTACTGAAATCATGGTTATTAAGGTCACACCTGACCTGTGTCTTGAGTACATTTTCTAATGTAAAAGCTTTCGCTGTTTCGGTTTCCAACATTAAAATAATAGGTTTCTAATAAAAAAAGAAGTTGATCTTGAAATGACTTTGAGGGGCAAGTTCAAGGTCAAAAGCAAGGTCTCTATTGAATTTCTCATTTTGAGTTGACCAAGAAAGGTCCTTATTATCATTGGAAGGTATTTTGTTTTTTCTCTAAAATACCCAGACCTTGTTAAAGTTGAAGTGACCTTTGTGTAACCACCAAGGTCATACCTGGCCTACAACCTGAGTATATGTTTGTACGTAAAATTTCCTGCTCTTTCAATTGCCGTTGTCAAAAATAGGGGTTCCCATTAGAAAAAAAAAGTTGACCTTGAAATTACCTTGAAGGACAAGTTCAAGATCAATACTAAGGTTACCAGCGGATTCTCCGTTGAAAGTTACTACAGGAATGACCTTAACCTCTTCGGAAATAGTTATATCTTGGGACTTACTGGGGTGTCCCGGAACTTTCCGGACACCCTATACACTAGATTCTGCGGGGCCTTATGCACGCGACCGCGCGCACTACTCCGGGCCTACATATATGCTCGCGATTTTGCCGCTTGTATAATGGAGCGAGGCACACCATCGGCTGCCTTTAGGATACCTATACAGCAGAAAAAGTGCGCCTTACGCGCATATTCCGGGGTACATATGTATGCGGCTGAATTTCAGATTCGGATCGCCGTGCGAGTTTAGCCTGCGGGAGGCAGGGTTTCTATGGTTGGTGCAGTCTTGGGATTATATAAACTGATGGGTCGTGCAGTGATTTGCAGTGATTAATGCGTCGCGACTCTTGAGTGCTCGCTCACAGATTTTAGGCATAACAAATTGTTTATCCGTTTTTCTGACTTATATTATTACACACTACTTACACATCATAATGTAAGCGCGTTAACGCGTAGAAGTTTATATAAATAGGAGTGCGTGGCTGCAGGTATTGTATCTACAGTCGCTCTTCAATGTTTTTCCACAACGTATACACGACGACATATAATGGGTTGTTTATATAAACAAGTACTTGAAACTTAAAATAAAATTAATTAGTTTTTTACTTACATAAGCAGTAGTTGTAGGGATGTTGTATACAAAGAAGTCATAAACCCTCAGCGTTGTACGACATTTCAGCAAAGCAGATGCGGCTATCTTCAAGTATTTTTCAAAGTAAGTATGTGTATATGACCTAGATGCCCCAGGCCCTGTTGTGAGAGAGGTCCTATATTTGTGAGACCTTTTTTTCTACATGACAGATGTGACCATCTACTCCATAACAGACCTTTAGTGTGGTGCGAGCCATTCGGTTAATCGCAGGCATTTTGAAAAAAGGATTAGGAGGTCAGTCTACTCTAATCTTAAGTGTTAATTTATATAAACATATAGTAGATTAATAGGGTGTTTATATAAACAATTACTTAAGATAGAACTAAGTAGTAGATAGACAAAGCCAATTCTGGACCCCCCATCACTTGTCCTTTTGTACACCTGTGCAGCCGAGTGCTGTGATTGTTCGAGCCGTGCAGGAGCAAATGACGTCACAAGTTCTCTAGAATATTCTAGAAGGTTCTAGAAGTTAAGCTGCGCAGATACCGAATATTGCATCATACGAGAGAGTGAGAGACATGATAGAGAGAGAGAGAGAGAGAGAGAGAGATCGATAGATAGATATTTGTTTATTTGCATATAAATACAAAATAGATTGTTACAATGTACTTATGGTTGTATATAGTATATGAAAGACAGTCTTCATTTTTCCGCTAATCTATATAAATATTGCACTTAGTTACTATCCATCATATCACAGCATAAGTTAAAAAATTTTTAATACAAAAAATCAGTCTTATACAAAATCAGTCAATAAAAAGTCGGTCTTAAAACTATTTAATAGGTAATATCACAGAGCTTCTTATCTTAAAATACAAACAAACAAGGTAAATCAAGCGGTCTATATCTATCAGTCATTCTAAAACTGTATTCTAAAATTTAAACATTCACTCATTGCACACATACACCCATTCACACTAATAAATACACTCACATGATTTAAAAACGATGTATAGGGAACAAAACAAAATAAATTAAGATAAAGAAAACCTATCTGTCTGTCCCCTGTGTAGGTGTAAGTCTATACAGCATTAAGATCACAGGCCCCGTCTCTGGATGACTAGGGATCGAGCTCGAGGAGGTGTTTAAGGATCGCCGTCTTAAATCCGCACAAAGATGGAAGGTTGCGCAGATTTAGTGGCAAAGAGTTCCAATAGCGCGCACATTGGACCTGGAAAGATCTCATACCAGCTTCCGTGCGCACTTTTGGCACCGAGAGTTCTTGTGCATCACCCCTGCTAGTGCATCTGGACTGGTGTTTACAGAAAAATGCCGCTAAATAACTTGGTTCATTGAGTCGAAGGATTTTATACATAAGGATGGCGGCAAAATACATCCTTCGACTGTCAACGCGCAACCAGCGCAACTGCTTTCTATAGGGGGTGATGTGCGCACCCCTCCTAACACCATATATAAATCGCACACACGTGAAAAAAAACATGTGTTAAGAGACGGAGAGAGAGAGAGAGAGAGAGGTGAGAAGTAACGGACAAGTGTATCGAGATAGGGCATCAAATTACATTAAAACGCCGAAAATCAAGTATTGCTTTGTTCATTTGACGTGGAGAGAGTGAGTGAGAGTGAGAGAGAGAGAGCTGTGCAGTTGTCCATGCGTTACATATTAGTCATCGCGCTCAGTCCAGTGCTCGAACTTCTTATCGCTGTAATTCGACGAATTGAGTATTTTAATCGGCCTCTCCCTTTTACACTCTCTTCGTAGGCGACCGTTACATTGTAGCTGGAGCAACCTCGAAGAATCGCTTGTCTTTATTCAATGTTTTTGAATAAGGGGACATCTATTTTACTTTAAAGAATCGTATGCGTGTGCGTGCGTCCGCAGCGATGAGCTTACTCCAGCGCCACGAGTCACGCGCCGTAAAAGCTGATTTGCGCGTGTCCTTCCCACGAGCTGGAAGGCCCTCGTGCCGCGAGACACGCGCTTGAATAGCTAATTTGCGTGTGTTGCCGCCTCCCGCGCCGCTAGACACGCGCTTTAAAAGCTAAGGTGCGCGTGTCCGTCCGCGAGACCCGCGCTCTATAAGCTACTTTGCGCGTGTCTCCCCCGGGTTCCCGTCCGCCGCTACCACCACAGCTCTAAAATATAAGCGTTTACATTTCCACAATGAAATCTCTCTACAAACTATAAGTTTTGACAATATCACGCATATGCATGGTTACTTGGGACAAATAAGTCATAAATTTTATCCAGAGAATTCAACCTGATGATATATATCAAGTTATGAAACGAGATATACAAAATTTTAACACTTCAGACTATTCGTTGGACAATGTCTTCGGACTACCACAAGCAAACAAGAAGATTGTTGGATTAATAAAGGATGAGTGTAATGGAAAAATTATGACAGAGTTTGTGGGGCTTCGAAGCAAAATGTACAGCATCAGAGTTGACGGACAAGATCATGTAAAAAAAGTGAAAGGAATTAAATCTAGTTAAGAATACAATTAAATTCAGTGAGTACTTTGAGTGTATACATAATTCTTCAACTCAATTTAGAGAACAGTGTGTTATTCGTTTTCGAATGCATAACGTATATACGGAATGACAAACAAAATTAACGCTAAGTCCCCACGTCGACAAAAAGTGTTTACTGTCTGGTAAAACAGATACTATACCCTGGGGGCATAAAACTTTAAACGTCGATAAAGTGTAATATAACTATGTATATTGTAATACAACTACATTTTTATGTGATATAGGATAATAAATAGTCTTTGTATATTTCTATAAACAGTTTATTTATTCATTTAACCCTTACAAATCTGCCTTACTTATCCAACTATTGTGTGAACTATCAAATCCTAACCATTTTACATATATCTTACCTCCTCGTTTTTTCAGCACTTTTTCTACAAGGTAAACATCTAAATAATTTGTTTTCAAGAGTTCTTGCTCATAGAAATCACCGGCAATTGGCTGATCCTGATAGTCCTTTAGCTTGTATGTGACTGGATTGGTGGTTGTAATAACTTGATTTACAGTGAAAATTTCCGTCTACCAGTTGGGTGTGTAACCCTTTTCAAATACTTGTTTAATTTTACTCACTCGCACTTTATCTCCAACCTTGAATTTTATTCTCTTTGCTGCTTTATTTCTAGCGTATCGTTCGAGTACTATAGCTTCATTTGTGATACTAGCATCTTTAGGCTTCATTCCAGTAGTACGATGTTTACTGCTGCTGTAGGCTGCCAACAAATCAGGTAGAATTTTGAGCCACTTATACTTGCCATGCAACCTGAATTGTACCCACATCTTGTTCTTGAGTGTTCGATTAATGGAAGCGTTAAGATTACTGTATGTAGAGTATAGATGAATGTTGTAACGCCTCATAAGACTCTGAAATGTGGAGTTGTAGAACTCTTTTCTTCGATCGGTTTGCAGATTTTTCGGTGAACGATTAGCCTCCTGCAGTACAGACTCCAGTGCAGCTGTGAAATCATCACCAGTTTTTCGTTTCAGCCCACGCATACTTGGAGAAGACATACATGACCGTGAGCATGTATCTGTAGCTGTTGTTCTCGCGAGCGTAAGGCTGCATTTCCACCAGATCAGCTTGCCAAGTCTCATCCAAGCCACGGATATTGAACTTTCGACGCGGATAATTACAACAAGCAGGTTTATGAAGCTCTTTTAATAATTTCTGTTGACTCATTGTTTATATAACCTTGTCGCTTGGGATATGCAAATATATTTTAGAGACTACGTATCAGTTTTATTTTCTTTCGATAGAATAGTTTCTTCTAAGTCTCTTATTTTATTAGAAATAATGTATATTTTAACATCAATTTTATCATGTATATCAATTATTCTTTCTTTCCATATTTCTATAATTTCTGTCACTTTTTCAATTTCTTTTTGAATCGTTTGTTGGAGAGTTTCTAAATTGACTACATCGCTTGACTGTTGAGGTGGGCTAACATTGCACAGTCTCCTGCCTCCCAAGTCGTACTGACCGTCAGCAGTGATCTTATAACCAATACCAGGTGAACCACGACTACCTTCAGCTCGACCTAGCTTATGTCCGAACACATCGACGTTCATTTTGCTACTAATATCGAAGTCAAGTATACACATAATATATAATGTTGGCTTCTCGCAGCACCTCGATGATTGATCGAATCTCATTAGCGTGGCTTGGATTACCAGCTGTTCTCTCAGCCAGCAGTAGTCGAAGGCGATCAACCAACTCGTTCGTATCATCCCAATATACATAATTCATTTGCATGTTTTTTGTTGCAATTTTGTATTTGGGTAAAAGCCCGGCTCCACCAAACTATGCTCTTTTCGGAGTCTTGTCGAAGTAGGGGCTATAAAATTCTTGTATTAGTTACTTTTTGCCTTCTTAATCGGTAGGTAAGCATTTGTCTCTTCAATGATCTTTCGATAATTTTGTGTATCCTCATAATTTTGGGTATTTTCCATCGAGCACGCTCACGTAATTTGTTGTATTATCCAGATAGCTCATGCGATTCTGATGTAGCATTTTTATATATTTACTCTCGACTGAACTATTAGCCGCTTCATCACTATGACGCGCTTTAAAAGTGGCATCCATTGTTTGTAAGGTATCATTAGGATCGAACAGAGCCGTCTTATTTACGTCATCATTTTCATTATAATCATCATCATCACTATCATAATCATCATTATCACTAATACTTTTATTCATTGGTAGAGCAGCAGCAGCAGCAGTCACCTTCTTTCTCATTGTCTCACTAACCAGTTTTTCAAGCGGATCAACAACGGACTTGAACATTTCGTCCAAGTTCTTTTCAAACCTAACTTTATCCTGTACTAACAGTGTATGTTTACGTCTGATTGCATCTCTCGATTTAGCAATTTGAAGCAGAGTATATTTCTCACGTTTAAAGTCTGCCATGTTGGCACTTGAACGATCCGTGGAAGACTGCCTGATTGGCCCTTAGTATGATATATTTACAGCAAAGTTGTCGAAGCCTCGTCTATATCTACCGGCATTGACGTCTCGCTCTTTGTCTATAAAGAGGAAACCATGCTTATCATTCTTCCAACATTCTGAGCACAAGTTTTTGAAATCTGTATATGACATATCAGGAGTCATATGATCGTCGGATACATGCTTCAGATTCATATCATCTTGACGAGACAGCACTAATAAATTAACATTATCTCGTTTTAAATGCTTTGGAATGCGTGCGTAAGACTGGCACAATTAGAAACTGTCTATATTTTTGTGTCTACCCATGCAGAAAAATGCTCTGATATTGTCTTGCTTTTCACTGGCCACAACGTCGAATACGATGATGGAATTGGGAAGTGCTTTATCGGGGGACACTACCGTTTCATATTCACTAAATGGAAAGTACTCGATGCCATCTAGTGAGTTTAGCAGTTGCTCAAGAAATTTATACTTTGGCTGATTCAGCGACTTGGAGTAGATATATAGATTTTCAAATCTTAAGCCAGTGGGATGCATTATAAGTGTGAGCAATATATTAGTCTTACCACGGTTTGAGGGGCCACAAAATACTGCATCTATATTATCTGGCAAAAAGGCACCATGTCGCTTCTGCACCTTTTTCTGCTCTACCAGAGTATCAAAATTTAACACTGGCAGTTTGACGTCCTGCTCTTGAAAATGCATGCTGCTGACACAATGGTTGGAAATCGATTGAGCTTAAGGCTATAAATACGGCACCTTTATGCTTTCACATTTAGTTGCAAAGCATCCTTTGAGGTGTCAGCATCATCATGATTTCACAACGCCGCGGCCGAGGTTTTATGAATACACTAATCAATAAACTGCTACTCGAAATGCATCTGCTAGGATATCAGTACTGCGGACCTGGTACTAAGCTAACCAAATGTCTAGCTCGAGGTGATCCTGGAATCAATTCTCTCGATCCGGCTTGCAATCAGCACGATATCGCCTACTCGCAGAATCAAGAGAACGTTGAGGCTACAAACGCTGTAGACAGAGTACTTGCTGAAAAAGCTTGGCACCGAGTTTTGGCTAAAGATGGAAGTAAGGGTGAAAAGGCTGCTGCATGCGTTAAAACGAATGCCATGAAGCTAAAATCAAAATTGGGTATGGGTCTGAAGAAGAAGAAAATCACATTGGCTAAGGTAGTCAAAGCCGCTTCCTCAATTCCAAGCAAGAATTCCAGTACAGTTATTCGCACTGCTCTGAAGGCTGCTCGTCAAGCAGTGAAAAAGGCTGGTGGTAAGCAGAATGTACGCATGCCACGTATACTGCCAATCCCATCGAAAATTGGAGGTTTTTTTCCATTTCTTATACTATAGCTTATTCTCACAAGATCGAAGAATGATTTGAATGCGGTAGTGCAAACTCAAGCTACTGGTCAGCAAGGTTTTGAAAATTTTCAAATTGATCTAAAGAGAGTTGAGTGGTTAATGCCTTATGTCTTGATGTCTAATCAATACAAGATACGTTTACTATGCTATATAAAGAAGGATATACATATGAGCTTCCGTACTTGGGAATTGTATGAGTATCCGCAACTACCCACAACCTCGAAGCATGTTTGGACTGTTAAGGGGACGTCGGAGTCACTAAAAATTTAAATTTCCCGCCCTTACTACATCAAAATACCCACAAGGTTTTTCAAAGTTTTCTTTTTAACAAATTATCTAATTGACTCGAAATTTTAGGAGATGATATAATGATCATAAATGAAGCGCGCTCAGCCCTGGGATTACCGATAAATTACATAAATGTAATATTTTCTGTTTGAAACATAATTGCCAAGTTAGAATCACGCCATCTCATGGATTAAATTGAAATTAGTTAAAATTAGATATTTTCTTCTCTAGCTTCCGTATTACTTGATTTTTGGAAAATGTCTGGGCTGAGCGCGCTTTATTTGTGATCAGTCTATCATCTCTTCAAGTTTCAAATCAATTGGTTAATTTTTTAAGTAGAAAAGTTTGAAAAACTTAATGCCGGTAAAACAGGCGACTCCGACGTCCCCTTAAGACGCCAAATCAGTTGGAGAAACCACGCTTCGTCGCTGTGGGCTTTCAAACGAATCGCAAGGGGCAGAAAGCTGCCAACGCAAGTCGTTTTGATCATTACAATATAAGCAATGTCAAGCTCTTTCTCAATTCACAATACTACCCGTATGGCAATCTAAATCTCAATATTCAGCAAAATCAATATGCTATGCTATACGATATGTACGCTAATTTTCAAAAGACTTACTATGGTAAAGAGCTCGCGAAGCCAATGCTTAAAAGAGTGACTACTTGGCTCACTCTCCACTAATTGTCATCGATTGCTCCAAACAGAATGAGTCTCTGAAACAGGTCCCAGTCGATGTACGTCTTGAATTTGAGGCTAGGGAAGACTTTCCTGCAGGGACTTCAGCCTACTGCTTAAAACTACACGATCGTATAGTCGAATATAATCCCATAAGTGGGGATGTCAAAAAACTCGTATAAACGCTCAATAGAAAATATTTCAGAATGCGAATACAAAGAGAAAAAACTCATCGAAACTGTACTTGTGAAAAATATACTGAGATTCTAATCAATAAATGTACATAAATCATTTATCTGATGTTTTGTGCATTTTTTTAGCCATCTCTCCTTGTCCTTCGCATGCTGTCACATTTGAACTTATCAACTCAAAGAATTTGTGCACGTATACAATTTATTTCCTCAAGTTACATACTAAAACTTTCTAGATAAAATTTTCATAAACACATAAGTATGTGTTTGAAAAATATTTGAGGATATCCGCATCTGTTATGCTGAAAAAAAGGTCGTACAACTCTGAGGCTTTGGGTCTATGACTTCTTTGTATACAAAATCCCTACAGTTACTGTTTATGTAAATAAAAAAACTAATTAATTTTATCTTAAGTACTTGTTTATATAAACAACCCATTAGCTACTGTATGTTTATATAAACAAACACTTAAGATTAGGACAACGACCTTGACCTAATTCAAGATGGCCGCCGTTTGTTATGACTCCCCATACCTGTCTAACTACTACTTATATATATATATGATACATCGACATATTTCCAATAATCGAGCGGGTTTGCCACGCGCGTTTCTTTCTCTCCCTCCGCGAATCAGCTTTATATATAAAACGAAACAAAAAAGAAAGCGCGCCGATATCCGCTAATTATAATTACACGTGTTGGACTTTTGTAAGCGAAAAGCGTCTACGCGAGCCTTCCGAAATACGCGATATATGATTATATATTTCGAGCATTTGCAACCGGTAAGAATAGGTACGATATACATGCAGGAAAGTGATAAAAGAAAACATCGGGGGAGCGCGCAAGAGGCGAGAGCGTATAAACGACACGCAAAAATCAGTGCTTCCTTAAGAAGCGCATCGTCAACGCCGAGTCTACGCGCACACACACACACATATATACATGTGCACTAAATCAACTTTATGGGTAGTTTAACCGCCAGAGTAAAAGCATCATTACTACAGTCTTATACGGCTGCGCGAGATGCACCTCGAGTCTCTTCTTTTCTCCCTCTCCTTCGTCTTCTCTCCTCTTCTTCGTACAGCGCGCGCTTCGCTCGATGATCATTGCGCGACAAAGAAAATTCTATACGCTCGACGATCCGAAGATCGCTCTGGATTAGTTTCGCGATCGCTTGTTCGCGATCGACTTTTGTATATATATATACATGCATATATCTGGTGTACATCGAGAAAGCCGTTTCAAGGACGAGCGCTTCCGCGAGAGTTTGCGATTTCGTCAGTCGGCCGCCGTGTGTGTGAATCTCCACGATGAGAATAGGATATGGAAATAAAAAAAAAGACTACAAAGAGGTTACGGATATATATATATATATATCGCTGTATAAACACGTGCAAAGTTTATAAGACGACAGTTTTTCGGCTCTGTGTGCTGCAGTGCTTAGTATAGTTTGCGGTTTGGGTATATAGAAAATAAGCTTTAAATTCAGTAATTATATACGCTGCTATTTTACTGCAATTCCTTTGTTGCAAAGGCCATTAAAACGAGGCAATTTTATCAATGTTTATTTCCTATACAACAAAATAAAAAATATTATCAAACAATTTGTAAGCCCAAGTTTTTTTATACCCTTTCTTATATAGCAATGATATAGCCAGAGTAACAGCACACGATATATATATATATATAGATAGTAATTACTAGTGGTCGTTATAGATTTGCACTACACAGCCGCAGCAGCAGCTATACGACTTTTATCGCTATTATTAGATAATCTCTTTCCTATGAAGGGGCAACGGCGTCGATCGTGTCGTAAACGCAAAAAAAAAAAAAAATCCGAGCGCGTAAAGCGTCCGCACTACGTGACCAGGCGCGCTCACGGATACCCCCGGAAAACAAAGGATTCACTCGGACTGAAACCACGCGCTTGGTCGATATAGTTTGAGAGTATATTTGAAATCGTTTGTTCGATCGCGCATCCGTGAGTGCAGCGTTTTGAAAACAGTCAGCTATACGAATAGTTCTAGAAATATGTCGCAAGGATTTATGTATATATATATATATATATATAACATATTTTTTAATTTCGATAAAGAATCCGCGTGCACTGTTTTGCGCATCATGTTTGCATTCTGTTATTTTTATTATAGTTGAAAAAAAAAACAAGCGCAGTAATGTTCAGCATCATCGATTTTTACTCGTAATCGGAATAATTAACAATTATTATATAGTAATGCAACCAAGTAGAATTCGTCAGGATTACAGCTCGATTTACTTATATAACCTGTACATAAAAGATTCAAGTGTACACCTCAGCGCAGAGAGCAAACGAAAAATCCCCGTTATCTCAGCTTTATCGAGCACAACACGCATTAAAGCTCCAAGAGTATATATATATAGACATCGCGCATAGAGAGAGAGAGAGAGAGAGAGAGAGAGAGAGGCCAGTAGATTGCAAAATATACTCCATTTTCCGGAATCACGCGCAAGAACACCTCACGGTGTGTAACACACGAAGCATTTCGGAATGAACAACACACTCGCGCTGCTTCCCCGTATTATACGCGAAGCTACGAAGAAAATCATCAGGCGGGTGGGGGGAGGGGGGAGGGGGACACAAACGAACAAAAAAAAAAGTAGAGAAGAACAAAAGAAAACAATTGGTCGGCTCTAATCGAACGAACGCTATATATATACAAATATATACGTGTGCTGCAGTATATATAGTAGCTATGCCACTATGTCTATGTATATATGTATACCTGTTGATCGATCGATGCGACTATACCTACTGCTGCACACGCGCGAAGCTCCTTTCCTTTTGACAATGCGACCGTACTCCACACTCACACACACCCACATCCTGAACCCACCTACACACACACACACACAAACACACATACATACGGCTTCCTTTATTTTTAATCTGCGCGCTTTAAATGAACGCGGTCGCTCGCTCGCGGTGCGCGCAGCCGCCGCCTCCTCGGCTCCTCGCGCGCGCGCGATATTTGCAAATATCGATTCTGAAAAGCGTATCGGCCCGAACAATGGCCCTTATTTTCTGTTTTTCAATGCCCATTGTCAGGCTCTCTCTCTCTCTCACTCTCCGCTGCTCCGTGTGCAGTGCAGTGTGAGCCTCTCCATACGTCATTTCTCTGTCTCTCCTCTCTCTCTCTCTTCTCATCGCGCTCTCAGAAAACTCGACGGCGGTGGTATATATGTATGTATGCTTTGGATTTGTCGATCAGTCGGTGGTTACGCGCCGGCTCGTTTGTTCGGCGACGCGCGGCGCTCTCGTTAATGCCGTCGCCGTAGTCGTCGTCGCCGCTGATGCACTGGTCATCGTGTCTACTACATGGGCTGGGAAATTTTTTCCTTCTCTGCACCGCGACTCGTTCCAGCGTGAAAATCTTGATCAGGAGGTCAACGCTCGCCATGTATGTATACATAGTTGACCACGGCAGATTGGCTGCGTGTACGTGTGTCTATTATGTGTGGCCGTGTGTCACGACTCGAAATGAAGAGTATGTAGTACGGGAGGGAAATGTTTAGAAATGCGCGTCTCAGCACGAGTACCGCACCAGGTATATACACGCTCTATATATACGTTAAAATGGAAAGAATGAGCAGGGAACAATTGCTTTTTCTCCGCTTGTTTGGCCGAACGTCGATAATATGTGCGCTATTGCTTAACCGATACAGATTCATGGGTTTACTAATTTTGCTTTATAAACCGAAAACGAGTGCGATGACTGTCAATCGATCAATTGATTATAACCGTTGGATATAATTGATTGTTTTCTCGGACTGTTATAACGTGTAGGTATATTCGAAGTCGGGAAATCTTTTCGAAAATATCCCAGGTCTGTGTGGGAAGGAATCTTATTCCTCGAGAGCCGGCGCTTTAAGCGAAAACTCCACAGCCACTATATATACCTACCCCACTTTCGCGCTTCTAGCGTCCAATTTCAGTTTCGCGATTTTCCCAAACGTATAATAATCCAGGTCTCGCGGAGCGCGGGGAGAATCAAGCTGTGTGCAAGATAAAAACTTGCTCAACCCGCATTAAAAAACATATATATATATACCAGTAGGCGCGTTCACAATGATTGATCCTGAATCCCTATGTAAATTATTATCCAAACTGTGTTACTCCAGTCTCCTTGCTTAGCTCCTCGCTATTTTCTTTCTCCCCCTCCTTTTGTATACACTACTCGCCTCTGCTTCTCTCTCTCTCTCTGTTTCTTTTTTTGCGAAACACGGTATATCGTTAAATCGGCCGCCGCGGCTTAAGATATCAAGCTGCCGCGCCGCTGCTGCTATGCTGCACCAGCCGCCGATTTAAAAGTATTATAGACTGCGAAGTGACAACGTACAACCTACTAATTGGATAGCTCTGTCAAGCGGCGAATCATTTATTTTCTCGCCGCTCTCGCTATAACGTATAGGTATATACGTGCACAGTCTCTCTTTAGCTGCTGTTGCTGCCGCTGCTCCAGCCGTAACGCTTATAGACAGCATAGCGTCGAGCCTTAATTAAGGTTGATCCGAGGAAGAGAGAGAGAGAGAGAGAGAGAGAGGGAGTAAAGCAAACGTACATCTCTCGAGAACGCAGAGATCTAATCTTTGCCCCCGCACCGAAATACAGATAAGCAGCACGCTTGTCGATTGTGTATATATAACGTATATACGGAGAGGAATCAACGTCTCTAATGGCGATCATTTCTTCTTCTTTTTGCGCTACAATCGTTTTTTTTATCCCTCGATCGTAAGCGTGGATTAATTCCTGTCTGATGCTGCTGCTACTGCACTTATGGAATATAATGTACTATTAAATTTAATTGCGTAATTTCTTTATTGAGGCCTTTTAAATCGCTCGTGTACAGAGTTTGGCAACGTATAAGCTCTATACGATTTCGATTGTTTCGTCACGATCTCGACTCGCTGATATATATATTCGTTCGAGTAATTATATCGATTCTGGAATTGTCTGTACATCCTGTGCCTCAGAGCACGGACGGTTGGTAATTAGACGGGGGAAAAACTCATGGATTTACTCGCGATTCCATTGTATATACAAAAGTTACGTACGTACAAGTGCTAGAAGTGTATTGTTTCTGCACCACGCGAAGATCGCGCAGCTACGATAACGAAATCAATAATTGTCTGATTAAAATGCAAGCCAATTCAGAATTCAGTCCACGTTTGTCACACCCCTAAACTCGTTTCATAAGATTGATGATGGATATTACGTAGGTACATTCTTAATAGTTCACCAGTCCATCTCGCGAAATGCCATCGCGTGCGCACTTTTGCGCAATGTTATTAGGTTGAAACATTGATCGCGGCCCACAAATTCCGAATCTCATTATACGTATATACTCTACAACGTGTACAGAACTGTGCTGACTTTTCCACTTGGAGTGGAGTGTTCGGCCATTAACGAATAAACCATAGCATTTAAAACGATTGATACAGCAATGAATACAGAGTATATATGTATGTATATAGTTCATCCGTTTCAGTATATGTGACTTGGTACATATTCGGCATAAAAAGAAAATTCTCAATTTATAAGATATTTCCCGCGCTTACACGTAATAGTAGTTGTACATTCTTAGAACAGTATTACAATGCATTACCTGCTATTCAGCTATATAAAATTTGTATATATAAGCAAACGCGAATTGGAATTTCATTCAATGCTTTGTATACACGAGAAGATCAGTTATTCCGGCGTCGAAAAAACCAATTAGCCATAAGCAAATATATAAAAGGTCCGAAAAATCCACTTCGCGCACCGAAACATCAGTCACGGCTGTATAGACGAGAGAACTCGCGGTAAAGAAAAAGGCAAAGCAGCAGCAGCAGCAGCAGCAGCAGCAGCATACACATGCACAGACACATGCAGAGTGTCGGAGGTGCGCGCAGGCTAAAAACGCCATGGAAGTGAAAGTGCACCGAGCGTTTTGCCAGGCTGCAGCAGCTCTCAGTGTCTTGGCTCGGCAGGGCCTCTGACCTTGTCCCAAATACTGCCTATGCCGTCGCTGCTGCACACGATGCCCGAGCGAACGCCGCCGCGGCCTGTTGCACGCCAAGCCGATCCTTTTGCCAGCGCAGCGCCGCCAGCGACTCTCGCTGTATACATACATCTATACACACCCGCCTATATGTATATGTATACACATCGCTCCTGGGAGAGAGAGAGAGAGAGAGAGAGAGAGATTTAACGCTTCTGGGCGTTTGTTCTCTTTGTGCTCTTGCGAACTTCTTGAATGGCTGCTGAGTTTTAGCGCCGCGATACCGATATTCTACGAGGCTTGGAATATTTGCATATTTTTTTTTTGCCTTTTACTCGAATACCGCAATGCGTCTTGATTTGAAAAGATGTTGGGTGGAAGCTTGATATTAGAATGCTTAGGAAATTTCAAATCCACGTTTAATATAATTATATTGTACAGTGTAAGATTTTAATACCCAGATTGTCGATATTGATTTACATTTACAAAAGAGAATGTCCAAGAAATTTATTGAACACTGGCACACTGTCTCTGGACGGGAACCCACTAAATGTGCTCTCCTGTAAAACGATGAATCATGAATGGTAAAACATATTTCGTTGCCGTTGGTATTACGAAATTCTGAGGAATAGAAGGGAATAAGGCCTATTTGTATATTCATTTGTCTGTTCGAGCTCGACAGTTTCCACTGCAGTGGTTCTAGCAGCATTTTTGTTTTCTTTTCTTTCTTTATAGATTTTCATAAGCCTCTTGAATTCTCGAATCGATTATTATTTTTGTCCTCATAACGTTTCCTAGAATATTCGAATCGTATAATTTAATTACTTCTCGTGTGTTTGTTTGACGATTAACCGATTGCTGCTGGCTAATCAAAAATAATCGATCGGTTAATGCTGATAATTGAAATTCAACAGTAGCTGCGCGCCATAAACAACCACTGAAATTAAATCCCATTTTCTGAAGTTAACGTTTTTCTAGTTTTAGGACAGTTCCAAGCATTGCAGACTATAAATGTGCCATAAATTCAATTAGGACAATAACATGGAAGGAAATCGAACAATTATAGAAACAGAGCTACATTAGTGCGTTGGTTATACGATTGACTAGTTTCTATTATATAGGCTAAGGCGCATTCCTCAGCTTCGCCCTTTTTCTCTATTTCCCTTCACTCCATTCATACCCGTGTGTGTGTGTGTGTGTGTGGCGCGTGAGTTTTATGCATGTACGAGCACATTTTCCTAGATCACGCGAAATAGAGCTCAGGTTTCACGAGGCTGAGCAGCAGCGAGCGAAGCAATGTCTCAACGTATTATCCGCAATTGAAGTAATTTTTGCAAGTTTAGTTTAGCATTCGATTATTTCTGTCTGTATGAAGCGGCAGTTAATAGTTATACCTAAGTATCTCGTGTGTCTGCTATCAATGTTTTATGAGACGATTCGATTTAGCTTTAGAATTTTAAAATCTATAGATAGTAATAATTAATGCCGCGTCTATTCATTTATGTGCGTCCGAGCTTGTCTATTTCGATAAATTAAATAAATGCTAAAATGAAACGAGTTGATTTTAGATATGTTTTTTTTTATTAGATATGGATGTTGGTTCGATTATGATGTGGTATTGATTTGTATTTCCTTTTAAAAACTGCATGTATTTACGGAATACAATATTAATTAAATTTACAAAGTATACATATATACCCACCATTTATTTCAGTTCTATTGCTGTCAAACGCGTCTCAACAATCATTTTATAAAGCGAACCCAAAATATCTTATACACACGCTTTCGTTACTTCAACTATAAAACGTTAATAGCATAAAAAAAAACTAAAAATAACTACAGTCCTTCACAAATCATAATTTTAAGACTAAAACTAGCTTGTTTTTCTCGCGGACATCGCAGACTCGCGGCTCAGAAAATCGCGTAGAAAAAAAAAGAAGTGTCTCGTTCTCCTGCAATCACCTAACTTATACATATACACACACAACAAACAGGGAAAAAACGATCACGCATATCGTCAATGCGGCTTGGGCGAAAACCCGTCGAAAATGATAATTCTACAAGTTTTTGCGAGAGAGAGAGTCAAGAAACGACGAATGCGCGCACACACACATACACAGTCACGCACGCACATACATAAGAGCGGAAGAAAACGAGGGAAGAGCTGCAGGAGTAGAGAAAAATTCGACAGCGCAAGTCGATCGTGGCAGATAACGAGTGGCCTCGGGAATAAAAAGGAGACGGAAACGACGAGGGAAGAAGCATAAGAAGAAGAAGAACACAAAGAAGACGAAGAAGACGAAGAAGACGAAGAAGAGGTAAGAGCAGTAGCAGCAGCAGCAGAGAGAGATAGGAGACAAAATACGCGCGCGGTATATTCTGCACCTGCCTCGAGGGGGTAGGGGGCAGTGGAAGCCATCGGATCGGTCGGCGGCGAGTCGCGCGCAATTAAGACCGCGGCGCATTCGTAATCGATCTTTGTCTCCTAGAATCGATGTAATTAAATCGGATATTTTCAGGCGCGGTGCCGCGATTCTGGGAACAGTCGAGAGGCTATTCGTTCCTCTCTCTCTCTCTCTCTCTCTCTCTCTCTCTCTCTCCCTGCGCGGGATGAAATGCCGACGCGCCAGTCGAGAGACCCTCGATATTCTCTCGGCTATACCCTGCTGCAGTCCAACGGACGACTTGTCTTCCTTCGTCTTCTCTCTCTCTCTCTCTCTCTCTCTCTCTTTATTTGCGAGCCGAGAGCTGCGATGCCGCGCGAACCATCAGATAATTCAGTATATATAACTTTACTAGCGCGCGAAATATATAATGCGATTTGTAACTGTGTGTTGAGGATGGTTAATTGAGTACTTTGTCGATCGGGTTGTTCGTTGCAACAAGTCACGTATATAGATCTACTTCTTTTGCGCGTTTTTTCGACTCTTTTGAGAGGACTCAGTTAATGTATAGATAGAGATTTTTCCATTGAGAATTTTGATTTTTAACCTGTCAATTTAATTCTATACGATAAGGTATATATATACTGTAATTATTATAGGATAATGTTATGTGTGCCTTTTGTATTAAATCTATACCTTTCTAATTTTTGAATTATATTAAGAAAATGTTTAACACATATTTTAGTTTAACTTTTCAACCTGGGTTTACTTTCTTTGCGCATCACGCTTAGAAATGCATATTTATTTAATGCTGTACAATTGTACACATGAAAATTATATATATGCAAGTAAGTATTCATATATAGAAACTCTCGAAGAATTCTTAAGTTTATTTATCTGCTATATTGGCAAATCTTTTTTATATATACAATGATTCTACAATATTCCAAGACTTTTATGATATTTCAGTAAACTTTATTATAAAGCTTCATTCGGTAATTCGTGACATATATATACAGCTCTAGTGTAAAACAACATTGCTCAATAGGAATATTTGAAATTCAAAATTGATTTTCAGGACGCATTAAAATGAAAAGCCATTTAGCAGATGCTTCGCGTACAATAGATAATATAGCCCCGCAAGGGAGCTACCGATCGCATCGCACGATTTCGCGAAAAAGATTCCGACGTACGCGAACCGCAGCAGCGCGTACATACGCGGCCGAGCTCCTTATGACAAAATCCTCGTTCGGCGCTCGCTAAATTTAATTAAAATCCACGAATAATTTATACAAAAGCACCGCTGCTGGCGCTCCGCGTGTGCCAGGCGCGCACCGAGCTCGCGGGCGAGGGTGCGCGCAATACCCATTTCCAGTTCCGGTGAGCTGGCTAAAGGCCACTCGAAAGGCCGTAAACCCGGGCAACAATAAAAGCTAAGGAAAAACGCGCGTTCACCCGCACCCAGCCTTTTCTTTTTTTTTTTTTTTGCTGGAAATTACACGAATTCCCAATTTCTCGATAATGCTTTTCCACATTTCTTTTATGGCCACTTTTCCCTCCCTCTCTTTATCTCTTTCTATCTTTATCCCCAGCAGCTCCTTTCGCCCTCCACCCCTTTCTCTCTCTCTCTCTATCTCTATCTCTTTAACCATCATATCCTGTTCGTGTAGAGACAGAGAGAAAGAGAGGAGCGTCTGTGCGTTTCGGTCGCTTTTACGACGCGGAGCTGCCTCGAAAAAACTCGAAATTTTTACAGGCCATTAGCTGCGCCAAGCGAGAGAGAGAGAGAGAACAAGAGCAAGAGAAAGAGAAAGAGAACCCTTTGAGGGTGTATAAGAGAAGAGAAAGCGAGCGCGCGCGGCTCTAAACTATTTCCAGATGCGCGCGAGTGAGGATTCGCTCTTCCTCCCCGTTGTTTTTTTCCTTTATTTTTTTGCGAGCGTCCCGCGCGTGTAGGTGCGTATAGTACGTGTGTGCGTGCATGCCGCCAACGGATATATATACACACACAAATGTATATATGTATTTCTGAAGCCGCCCCTCGGCAGGTCTCGCGAAGCGCGCGCTCCTCCTTTTGGATAATAACGTATTTTTGCGCAGAGATTTTAGGAGCTGGCCACGACCGTCGCCTGCCAGTCTGCGCTGCAGATGAAACGGAGACATAAACCTAGGCCGTGCTCCGTTGTTGTTGTTGTCGAGATATATACGGAGCTTTTGCTGGGGCGCGTGGCACACAGGAGAGTCCGAGCTGCGCGAATAATTAAGGGAGTGTTTTAATGTGAAATCAGAATAAAAGGCCGCTATATAATACACAGACGTGGCCGACTATTTTCGTTTTATGTTTTTAATGCTATATGCGCACCGTCCGCCACTATAAGCTTTACCGTACTCTCTACACTTTTCTTTTATTTTGAGCGCACGCGCAGACGGACTGCAGCCGCGCGGTAATTTAATTTTGGACGAGAAATTAAAATGAAATTTAATGAGGAGCAGTTGGTATTTTGTGTAATCGCAGGGATTCGCTCCTTTCGCCGCCATCGTTGTTGAAACAATCGCGATGCGTGCGCGATAATTATACACGTATCAAACGCTCGCTATTAGCTGCGGTTTGTTTTGGGATTTTTTTTTTCTGCCCCTTCCGCGCTGGCTCTTTGTGTTACTATAGCACATTTCCAGATATTTTTCGATTCAATTTTGCAAGCTACATTTCGGTTTTCTAGCATCTATGCTATATATTATACACTGCTTACAGACTCGTTTAAACGCGAGTTAATTCCTATACACAAGCGCACAAACGTCAATGTATATGCGCTCGATTCGAGTATTATATACGTGTTTATCACATTGTATGTTCGGTGGATCATACATATATACATAAGTGGAAAATCAGGTTTTTGAACAGTGCGCGCACACCTGCCACCAAGTCTAATTACAGTCTTAAAATATACAAACTAGCACCGACTTCTTACAGTCTGTGTACTGTTGAGATAAAGCGCCGCTCTGTCGGTGCGCGTCGGTGTACGTTATCCATCCGTACATATATATACCGTATATACATGTATACAGGATGGTCGCGGCAAAACTTTGCCGTGGAAAAGAGGGCCTGCGATCGGGCGGTTATCGCGCGAAAGGGATCTTCCCATATCCCACATATACATGCACCTTTAAAATGCTACAACCGAAAGCAAATAGTTCTCGCGTGCATATATATGTATTATATGCATATATAGGTGGGAAGCGGCTTAGCGAACGACCGAGTACATTTCCGTTTTCTCCGCAGTTCGTCGGGATTCGAGAGCGAGTGGGCCGTCGCTGCTGCGCGACTTGTATATATACCCGTTGCGCGTAGTCATTACGGGACGGCTGCTGTCCTGCGAGTCCAGCTTTAAGAATCCGCGGAATGTAGATTGAGAGGCGTGGGCCCCGAGAGACGAGAGAGATCGATATAGAGAGCACTTTTCGACGTACTCGATTTAGTCTTGTGGTTTCCTACGCTGCCGCAAGTGGCGATTGGTGCTTCGATTCATATTTTCAGATGTTTATTGTTAACTTTATATGTGGCATGCGTTTGAAAGAATGCAACAATTTGAATTGAAAACAGCGCTTATCAATTTTATATATATATAAGTCGGTAAATATATAGTTACAACTCAATTTTGACTTTATGGAAGTCTATTGGAAAAGAGGTTGTGTAGTGGTTAATCGTAAGCTATACTTTCTTGGTCATTTGATGCACATATTTAAACAATTTCGCAGTCTGTTACACAAGTTTCATATTGACAGGTTTGCCCAAGGCTGTTAATACTATCAAATTAATTTACAAAATCGCGATATAGTCGTGCAAAAACTAGTTAATTTAATTAATGTTCAAAAAATATGCGTTAAATCGAAATACATGGAATTACTTTATATAATTTGAATTGAAAAAATTGATTAATACGTATGATATATTACAAAGTCTGAAATACATAATTCATCTAAAGTACGCGTAGTTATGTTAAAGAGTATTTAATATATCAGAATAGTCGAAAATTAATTGTTACTCAGTGCGATAACAAATATATACGTATACGCGCGAGGGGATTGTAAATGTAAATAGGACATTTAATGTCGATAATAGCATTAGATTCATAGGCTAGGAACTGGTTTAGGACGCCTGCTTATATACATATTGTGTGTTGTAACACTTTGCCACGGTAAATAAGCGCTCGCGAGTATACGATGTATTATACGCCTACATTTGTATAATTTGTGAATACGCAATTAGAATATATACATTGTGCAGCGCATAGTTCGATCGTGTGCGTGTGTGCCTCTCTACGTTATCTTAAAATAATGATTGATTTTTTTTGCTGTTATTATTACTTGCTAATTGCGCGACTGACCTAGTAAACATTACAATTACGCATTCCCCAGAGTGTACGAGCAAATCTGTTCTGTAATCAATTCTTAACCTGCGAAATAAAGTATATATAACGTATATACTGTAAAGGTCGGTATATCCCTTTTTTTTTGCACTATATTCGATATATAATAATTAAGGCCACGACTTTATACAAGTAATACGAATTAATGAAAAAAAAAAATCAAGCATCGCAGTTAAGAAATCGTTATCCATGCACTTTTTTACAAAACGATCGCGAAGTTGCGCGCTATTGCGAGGGAAAAAAAACGAGACACAGAGAATACACAGTTAACATGATAATTCAGCTGCAGCTTACATAAAACTCTTCCACTTTTCTCCTCGTCCGCGCGGCGCGGCGTGTACATAAATAAATTTCGCACTTTTTCAAAAAGAAAAAGGGAAAAAAAAAGACCCCTATACATCAACGTCCGACGCACGCGGAAACAGCCGTCGCAGTCGACCAACGCATGCACTGCGCATAAAGAAAATCCAATCCAATCAAAATTCAAATAAACTCGAGATAATGCGCGAATTTCCCAACGCATCAGCCATCGGGCCGACTTTCTCGCGTAATACGCGCGCGATATTATTGAAACGCGGCAATAATAAGACAAACAACGCGTGTATAAGCACCCCACACCTCAGCTGGAAATAAAGGAGAGAGAGAGAGCAAGAGAAAGAAGTACCGCAGTGAAGCCTGATTATCGCGTCTACTGCGCCTATACACACGTGCGATTCCGTTATGTGCAGCAGCAGCAGCAGCTGACCTTTGATAAATTTCCCTTTTTTTCCTCTCTCTCTCTCTCTCTGATCGCGGCGAAAGAAGGCCTGCACGTTCACCGGGGGGGACACGTTCAATTAGGCGTTTGCGAGGGATTGCCAAGCGTAGGTATATATATAGTGCGGCTGAGTTATGGCACTTGGCGCTGCTGCTGCGTCTGCTGCTTCTGTTGCTGCTTCTACTGTTGAGGCCCTAATGATTGCCGATGCGCTCCGAGAGCCGACGCCGATGTACAGTGGAAATAAGTAGATTGACCGTTCAATCATTTCGCCTCTAATGCCTACTCTATACATGTGTGTGTGTGTGTGTGTGTGTGTATCGGTGTGTGGATATAGCCGCGGACTGGAGCTCCTGCGGGTAGACGCTGCAAAAGTCATTTTAGAATGTGTATTTGCCATGCAGGCTGGTTTTTTTGTGTTCCTTTTTCGCTTATTAACAATTTCAGTTACTCAAACTTAAATTTTGAAAGTTTATACCGTTAAACAATAAAAACAATCAATATTTCCTGCAGATGCGCAATAATCAATTAGCATCATTTGATAAACAAAGCTTTCACATATATATCAATGAGCGTAAAAACAAGGCTCTTATACTATAATAATGGTCGATTCAAAGCTATGTACGCCCAGTTGCCTGAGTAAAAAGTCTTCAAGTATATATAAGGTAGTTATAAAATTTCTTCTACGTATTCGATTCAAGCGTAAACCCAAATGTGTATAATTACCTTCTCAATTCTATATACCACGCGTGCTTCTTTTAAGAGTCATCGGTATAATCATTTTACGAGTAATATACGATTTTCCAGGAACAAAAAAGTCTCCAATCACTTATGCATGTACCGTCGCAGTTACGATAAAGCCGAGTTCCATATATACAATTGAAATAAATCATTTTTATATAAAATCGCCATCCAGTCGCATAGCACGCCCAAACTGGACTATTGTATAGAAAATGTCGAATATAAATCCTCGGAGTCCCGAAACTCCATTTTTCTTTTCAAAAGCAGAGAAGCAAAGGGGACCCAATAACACCGAAATATAATCCCCTCCTTTCAATTGGTCAAGACAGCAGCAGCAGCAGCAGCGGCAGCGGCAGTGGCAGCCGTCCTCTCTCTCCTGTATTATTAAACACACACAAACACACGCACGCACACACACACACACACCAAGTTCTCAAGTCTCTCGACTAATCGCTCGCCGAATCGGCAGTGGCAGTGGCAGTGGGCTCGGTTCACTCCTCTCTCTCTCTCTCTATACCTCCCTCTTACCGCACGATTCTAAACCGGTCGGGCCCCACTCACACACACACACACAGCCTCACACACCCAATCGACACAAAGTCTATGGCTGCGGTGTGTGCGCGTACAGTCGCAATAGTGCGAGAGAGAGAGAGAGAGAGAGAGAGATAGAGAGAGAGGAGAGGTGGCCTTCGACGGGCTTCATAGCGAGAGAGAGCGCCATTTTAGAATGTTGCAGCCGTCGCGCGCTCGGTGCAGTGTGCTAGGGCTCTCTCTCTCTCTCTCTCTCTCTCTATAGGAGCCTGTGTGCCAGTATAAACATTTGACGGTCTCTCGCCTATAAAGCAAAGCTCTCTTTTCTCTCTTACTCGCTGCAGCGGCGGCGGCGGTGGCCTCGCCTCGCAGAACCGCCTAATAAGCGGCCTCTAAATCTATTATTCATTGCACCGGAGTCACTATCTATGTGTGTGTGCGTGCGTGTGTGTGCGTGTGTTAGGAGACACGCGAGACATGCAAATGGCTGCTGCTGCTGCTGCTGCTGCGCCTAATATGCAAAAAACAGAGTCAGCGGCTCGTCGAGCCTCGAGAGCGAGAGTGTACGGAGAGAGAGGGTGTGCGTCTGTGTCTATGCTTCTCTCTCTCTCTCTCTCTCTCTCTCTCTCTCTCGAGTCGTTTTTGCGAACGGAGGAGCGAAGTTTAAGCGCAGTTTACCGCGGCCGCGGGGATTGCTTTGACCTCTGCGCAGAGACTTGGGTGTCTCTTTCTTTCTTTTGCCATGAAAATTGACTTGAGCGATCGGTGAATGGTTTCGAGCTGTTGGAGGGGAAGAAAAATGAGAGGCCCGAGATTTGTGTAATTGAAGCGGTTGATTGGCAGAGAGTCTTGCAGAGCATTTGTATAGATATATGGTGAATGCTGAAAATCATTGGAGCCGTTGTGTTATTGGCTGAACTTGGTTGCACTTGCGGCCACGACGTTATGTATTGTATACATATATGTAGTGCCAAAATAGGCTTTATTACGCTGAGAGTGGGATATTGCGATTACACATACTCGACTCGTTATTGAAAAATTTGCATAATTATTTTAAGAATCGATTTGCTAAGACTTTTATTGTACAAAAGTAATGTTCGAAGCCTTTGGAAAGGATTAGAGAGGATTTCCAATTTAATATTGCGTATAATATGCTTTATATGTAATCTATACATATATAAATAGGTAAATGGATATAAATTTATGAACAGAAAAATTGCAATATGTAAGATGAATTTAAAAATTTTGTGATCTTTCACGTTTGATTTTAAAAAAACATATATATATTTAATAAAATTGCTATAGCTGAAAAGGATTCAAATCCAATTCTCATACACTTCAAGCGGATTATATACAGCAAAACAACGTACGTAATTATCCGTATACAGTACCGAAACGAATCGCTAGTACAAAAGCGAACAGCAATCGATACCTAAAAACCAAAGGTAACCGAATAGAAGAGCGGGAAAAAGGCTACTATACAGCCTTTGCACTACAGCGATCACGACACATACTTAACTGATTCTCATCTCGCGTCCATTCCTCCCAATCACCGTATATCATCCACAAAGAAAACGCGTCGCGAAATTTTTCTCATAGGCCGTTGGTTCCCCTCTATTCATAACACCCAGCGTGCACAGGTGCGGCGCTTACACACCGGATCAAGCAGCTCTCCTCTCTTAATATACGCACCTGCAGCACTGCACACGCACACACACACACACACACACACACAATCTCTTTTTGCACGTCGGCTAGCGCGGATGCTAATCACGTGAGCGCCTAATCGCCTATACACCGATGATTCGCTCGCACACCAGCTATATAGACTGCATAACGGCTCTACTTCCACGTCTGCATCCTATATTTACGCACGTGTGTCCGTCTGTCTGTGTATCTGTATGTTGGACGAAGTCGGTGACTCGTCGTATTATTACGAGATGATAAATTGACGAGGAGTCGCCGACACTCGCGTAACTTACGCGTTTGTTTGTCGCATTGTTATACAATGTGTGTGCAGTGTGTGTGTCTATCGCCTAGACAACAGCTCTCTCGATTCTATATATATATATGTGTGTGTGTGTGTGTGTGTGTGTGTGCATGTGTACTTTTGCGTCCTTGTGCAGGCAGGCACACGCGGTTTTTTCCTTTTTGTTTTGTTCGTTCCTCGCGGGTTTTTCGGTTGTGCGGTTTAGTAGCGGGGACCGCGGGATGGAATGGAGATCCGTGTTATTTCTTTTTCTCTTTCTTTTTTAGAGTCGTGCGAGGTAATATTATTGCGCCGTGGATTGGAAAAAGTCTTGATCTCTCTTAGGTCGTATGCGTTTGAGATATTTTGCTTGCGCTCTCGGTGCAGTGCAATGCACAGTGTGTGTGTTTGTGCGTTTGTAGCGTGGAGAATTGTGGAGAGCGCTGGAATTCGAGTGATTTATATTCGAAAAAGTTTTATGGTGAGATTATTGCGCGCTGTAAAATGTGGAGCGAGCTGCCACGTTTCGTTCTGTATATCCTTGACACTTTTAGAACGAGAAATGCATTTGAATAGGCTAATTTCGGGATTAGGAGCAAATACTGCGTGTGAATTTATATTATATATACATTTTCATGGATGTTCGTTTTAATAAATGGTTAAAAAATAAAATGTTTTCATATAACGATTGAGTACTTTGCATACGAAAAGAGAGATGGTCGATTCAAGTTCATTTTTTAATTCTTTGCTTATAAAAATTTCTACATTATATACTCAAACTATGATAGTTCGGTTTAAAATTAGTTGCTATTCGTATATTTCAAGTATACCTATATACCTTTGCCCTTGCAACTGGTGACATGAAAGTCAAGTATCTTATTAAAAAACCTTAATAACATCGTTTCCCTCTCTATCGCGCATTTCGTTGGTTCATTCAGGGCGAAGAAGATAGCCGAAGGCTGCGAGATAAAGCAAGAAGGCGAAAAAGAAAAAGAACATCGGAGCATTTCTAACCGTACGGCTTAGCTCGTTGGTGGTGGTGGATACCACCCTATAAGGTAATAGCGATAATTAGTGCATTATGACACGAATCCTGGTAATTACGAAGCGCGTGCGGCCCCTCCAACACGTGCACACACATGCTATGTGTGTTTAGGAGTTTCGCCGATGTACGCGCGGTTGAAAATTTTCTGGCGCACACACACACGCGCGCGCACAGGCATACGTGTGTAATGGGCAAAAAGCGCGTCGAAAAGCGCCGCGCGCGATAATATCAGCTACTGAGCGCGGCGGGGGGTAGGGAGG
>UELU01121561.1:5072-24183 GCA_900490025.1 Megastigmus dorsalis | reverse complement strand
CCTTAAGAGGATGTCGGAGCATCGCCTCTCCTCAATACTTCGTAGTTCCAAGTTTTTGAAAAAACGATAAGTCCAATAAACCTCATATTGCACAGAATAATTAATTATAGTTAGCACTAGTACAATAAATGAAATAGAACATAATAAACAAAATGGTTTGAAGGTTATGATATACGCATGTCCTATCCAATTATACCTATATATACGCAGTATCACGTGATCGCGCGCGCTGTCCGCTCTCCCCACCACAGGCGCTTTCTTGTTTGTCAAATGTCGGAGCTGCTGGAGCTCCGAATCGGTATAACGTGAGCACCGACAAGTCGGCATTCAGCTCACGCCGAATCGGCGTTCAGCTAGAACCACTTCCGAGCTCCGGGAATACCGAAACGTCGGCGTTACGGTAGAACCGACCGTCGGAGCTGCCGGAATACCGACTAGCTTTCCGTGTAGCATAAATCTGATCTAGTCTGTCAGATCTAGCTACGCTCGGGCGCTAACTTCAGGTGCAATAATGGACTGCTTATAACACGGATAGGCGTGACATAAGTGCGGATTTATGCCACGCATTGCTATAAAAATATAAATATTTTGAAATATTCTAACAAAACATTTATATTCTTAAGATAGAAAAATATTTCTAAACATTTTAATAAAAATTACTCTTCGGAATACTCTTAAAACGTTTTAGAAATACTTGACAGCATTTTTAAACATTCTTATAAAATATTTTAGAAAAATATTTTTTATATGTAACATTTCATGTTTTAAAAATTTTTTTAAAATATGCCTGAAATGATTGCAGAAATATTTTATATTTCATAAAAAATATTTATAAAATATTTTTAAAATCTTTTTCTGCTGTTAGGGATATGCCACGTCCAAGTCGGCTCTGCACCAGAGTCTGAAATTGATGAAAATCTTAGAAATAATATTGTAACTAACTTTACTTTAACTATTAAGCAATTTTTACTCAACGTACTGAGCAAAAATTATATAACCAGGCTTGCTCAACCGGTCAAACAAAATGTACTTTAGTGCTCGGCAAAAATTGCCGAAGGTCTGAGCAAAATTTGCTCACGATTTTTCCCCGTGAACGCCGATCGACAGTTAGAAGTTCGTAAATGAGAAATTCTTTTGTCGAGAGGAGTATACCAATCAAAGTTTTCTGTTATTAGCATGTTTTCTATACCTCTCTTTTTACTTCGTTTTCGTTTTCCTTCGTACGCTTCCAAGCAAATAGAAAAGTTTGCTTTTATATGAATTTGCAATGCAAAATCAACGTGCTTTTGTTATGATGAATAATGAAAATCATAAAAAAAAAACGAATATATTTCTAGAGAGAGAAAAATTCGGTTTTTGATGGTTCATATCACACTGTCGCAATACTTTCATAACATTAAATTATATTCCAGTTAATACTGTTGAATACTAAATGCTAAAGAGCTTTTACTCTTTTTATTATTTATTATAATGAAATAACTTTCCAACTTATTCGAGAATATGCCAATTGTATAGTATATTATATAGGATGAGTTATAGACGAGGTTTCAAGAAAATCAGACGATGTGCGAATGTACTCTAGATGCTTTATTTATATTTTTATTCCATGATTTATTAATCATGGTAATAGTTTCTTGAAATTCTTCTTTACATAATTATTTTAAGTATTAACGTACATTTATTATTTATATTTGAATAGTTCAGCTTTACACTTGAAAGTATATTTCATCCTTTGTCTTTTAGCTGTAAATATGATTCAACGAAGTAATGATAAATATCCAGAAATGAATATTACTATAGTACTTCATAATCCGATCTGATTTAATAAAAAATACCAGAAATATATTCAATTGCTTAAGGACATGTGTTAGGGTCGGAAAGATTCATATACCTTATCGAGTTTTGTATTTAACGTAATATATAAATTTTTGGAAAAAAAATCTCACTGTTAGCACCTCGGTAATGATGTAAACATTACGTGATTCCGGTTTAATCAAATTCCATCTAAATTCGCAGTTATTTTGGTTTTTGAAAATTTTCGTAGTAATTTTGTCACAGCGATCTTTATTTCCGAAATTTTCGACTTCATCAACCTCTGCAAATTGTGAATGGAATGTCTTAAAACTTGAACCGCGTAATGTTTACACTATTTCCGATGTGCTAGCAAAGAGTTTTTTTTTACAAGAATTAATCTTTATGTATTTAACCGACCCTTAAACATCCCCCTAATAAGGAAGTTGTCGTGCTGTAACCGGAAAAACACAAGTTTCGCGATCGAAGTTGTACCTGTCTGTGCACGCATTTGTTTGGACGAGAGAGAGAGAGAGAACTTTTGAATTCTGTCTCTCTCGCGTGCGCTCAAAATTTACGTAGCTAATTTTCCCACATTTGTAACATAATATTCTTAATCTTAAACCTAGTTTTTTTTACAATTAATGAAAATGGCAGTTTAGGAAACACGCGTAAGCAATGGAAACTTTTACGATTTATGTCTCAACTTCCATACTGCTTAAGTCTTAAAATTTGACCATTAATTATAGATAGGAATAGGATAAACAGCTTAGTGTCAAAATTTCAATAAAAAAAGCTGTCAGAACTCAATTTTGATGCCTTTTCCCTTAAAAGCCTGAAAAAGTATCATTCGAAAATTCATTTGTGAATCCCCCAACAGTTTCATAAAAAGCATTGAAAATAAACAAAAGACCAATATATCATGCACATGCGAGCAGCTGCAGTAGCCCGCGCAGAGGAAACTCTGCCCATCAATCAGCGACTTTTACACGTTCGCTTTTGGGCGCTGTTGCTTATCCTCGAGCGCGCGCGCGTACGTCCGTCTAGTTCCCCGTGTGTTCCTCCTACCCAGCATCGGAGACATAGGACTACGTTGTCCCATCGAGCAGGACGAGTCGCACGTAACGTTGGCAGGAGCCTTGGGGGTATCGTAAGTTTGCGAGCGCAATGGCGGCCGCGTGTGTCACGAAGCGCAATTCCATCGACGACCGAGCAGAGGAAAGCGAGAGAGAGAGAGAGAGAGAGAGAGAGAGAGAGAGAGTTGGCTGGGGGCACGAAAGCTCAGCGAAAAAAGGGGGCCGGCCGATATCCCTCGACTGCCCTTACTCTCTCGTAACCGTCGTCCTGGCCCACATTTCCGAGCAAGAGCTACGCTGTAAAGCCGATAAATACGCAATGTAAACACGTGAGCTACCACACACACACACACACACAGAGACAAGGCCTATCATATGTACGTGTATACGTCCAACGTGACTCAGTAGAAAATATCATCTGTGTCGTGTCTTCCTCCATCAGCTTTGTCCGCGAGAGAGAGAGAGAGACAGAGAGAAAGAGACACTGATCTGCTTCTCCTTCCGATCCTCTCCTGGCTTTATACATGTTATAAAGTTTTTATTTACACACTCGAGCGTATAAGGAGCGGCTGGAAGCGCTAGTCCGTAGTTTTTTTTATGCGAAATTCGCGATACAAACAAACGTGATCGAAAAGCTCTTATCGCGTGTTTTCTCCTTGTCTTTTTCTTTCTTTCGTTCATCTCTCTGTTTTTTTCTTCTTCATCTCCAATGCGGGATATATAGGAGAGGTTATGTGGTCGCGCACGGGAATCGAAGAGATGTTTTTGGGGGATAAGAGTAGCTCGATTTCCAATTCCAATACTGCATTATTCGGATCAAATGAACGGAGGAGAGTATTTGGTTCGGTATTATTCAGCGAGAGTCCGGCTTTCTTATTCTACGGCTTATTCTACAAAATCGTTGTTATTGCATTTATTAGATCGGCGAACAGACGTGAATATCTAAAATGCCGTCTTTATGCTACATTTATAGCCAAGGCAACGTGGAAAATTGTCAAGTAAATGAACTTCTATATTATTCTTTTGACCTCGTATTTTCATATGTAATGTACATATACTTACAATTAGTCAAATATTATGTATCTGGATTTAATGGAAACACGAGGTACAAGAGTTCTGGTTACCTTTGCAATGATAAATCTTAACGGCTCCTGTAGCTAATTCAAGTTATATCAACGTGCATTAGCAGGCTGTAAACGATACTTTGCTCTCTGAAAATATTTTACATTTATACCAAGAATTTATTTATTCGTTTCGATCGCGTCATCGCGATCACTATTGCTACATTTACATTTTAATTATTCTAATAATAATTCAACCGTAAACTCAAATTGATAAAGCGTATACCTTTCGGCGAACCTGCGTGTTTCCGTTACAGGCCACAAGAGTATATCAGCAATAAGAAATATGAGCAACTGACGAACACTAGCCGTTACTATTACTTTCGCTATCTGTTTATCAGCGATCTATGCGAGATTTATGAGCAACTTTTACAGCGAGCATCTGCATGGGCTTCGATTTTCAAACGCAAAAAAAAAGAGGCAGTGAAAAAAAAGAAGGGGCAGGGAGTGAGTCGGTAACGCCGCGGAATATACATATAGGCGAGGCGCGCGCCTGCAGTAACGACGATTCGGGAAAAAAGGGAGCATCAAGAGGCAAGGGTCCCATTATCCGTCCAATTAATGACTTATTTACGCGGCATAGTAAAATGCGCGAAGCCCAGCTCGTAAGGCTCAATATATACGTATATATAGAGAGACACATGGAGTGGGGCCGAGATCCAAGTGATGCTGTACATCCGAGACTCCCCCTGTATAAACACATACCCGCAGACTTTAATCCTTGTATCGGAAGATCGGCGTATCTGCATCGTTAACCTTTACTGGCTCGCATTATGGCTGATGCTCTCTTTCTTTGAGAGACGCGAGAGTCTCTCGCGCAGCGCTGCCGCTACGTTGCAGTTGCCGCTGCTGCAGACGCCGACGCCACCGACGCCGCGCGCGGCCTTTCGCCGATATATAAACTTTGCTTACGATCCGTTTCCACATTGAAAACGCTCGTAAAACTCGCTAAAGTCAACTTCATATTCAGAGGGGATCGATTCGGCCGAGTCTGGAATATCCGATAAGTCCGCGGGTGAATTTTGCAAAATGCATCCATCCGGAATAACTGGTATATGGCTCCTCCATACATGCTGTGTTTCTTTGCGGCGCGCATCGCGAAATTAAATATTGCGGACGCAATATTTCGTGTACGAATCGACAAGTTACGTATGAGTATATTTATGAGCGGGAAGGCATATTTTACTATTCGATTCATTGGTTGTGATTTACCGATTGCTGGCTACCTTCGATAAGCTAGACTAACTGCGAGGAAATTCTGGTTTAGACGCTATTTTTAAACCCGATTGACGCTCTAAATGGATTGAGAATAATCAATATAGATTTAGAATAATTAAATCGTATTCTTTTATCTACTGTATCGCGAAAGTATCAATTTTCAAGATTACATAGGTGCCCGGAAGATTCTATATTTTGGTCGTGTATAGATATGCTGCGATGTTGCGTAACGTCACGAGAATTCCGACCTGCTATACGTTTAATCAGAGAAAAAAAAGAAAAACGCGACCTGGTTTCTTTTCTATAAGCGACCAAAATATTATGAAAGCAAAAAAAGAAAAAAACACTTACAAGGTACTACTTGAAAAAAATTGTTTGGATGTTCGTGTTATTAAAAGGTGGATATTAACTTGTTACAGTGCAGATTTTTTTCTGATACAGAAAAACTGCAGTCCCGCGTATGTCGACTTATGAATCATTAAAACCCGAGTAGCCTTTAAAAAGAAATAAGTTCTTATAACGATGAAAAACAGATACGCTATATATTAAAGCTTTTTATTGTAGCCAGACAGATGATTTTTTAAATGTATACGAGGTTCGTGTGCTGCGAGTGCTATCAATTAAGATACATTATTTCTGAATTTCTGAATTTTCTATGAACTTAGTAAATAAATAGGTATGCTTTCAAATGCTTTCAAATGCTTTCAATTTATAATTAATTTTTTTTACATAAATAATTAAATTTTATTTGTACTTTCATCTTTCATATTATAGCAATTAACAAGTCTAAAAAGCAGCTTATTAATGTTTAAGCTTCTTTTTATTTTATAAGTTGATTCAAGATTCGGTAACCACCCAGCAAGTACGACGCAACTTTATGAAGAAAAACTTCAAAGAAAAGGGGAAAAAAGTGGAAGGTGGCAGATAAAGGGAAAGAGCGAAATGAGATATCCCGCGCTAAGGAGTCAGTAAATGAGCCAGTAGTATTTTATTATATTATACGAATCGTCGAATCGCGCAAGGCAGCAGCGTACTCTCGGTGGTAGTTGGTGACGTCACCCCGGTGATCCTGGGCCATGCCCTCCTAGAGATATAGTTTCGCCTCCGGCATTCTTTCGCTTTCTCGCTCCCTCGCTTCATTCCGCCGCGGCATTTCTTTCTCTTATTTCATTTCATATTATATATATATATATATATTTTTCACTCCTCTCCTCTCGCTCTCTTTTTCCTCTTCTTTCAACTCGCATTCTTAGAGCGAATGTCCGCGTCAGCGCCTACTATGCAAATAAATAACGAAAATAGTGCGATGCTCTGCGACTTTTTTTGCGCCCTTTTCTCTTCCTTGACGTTCTCTCGTTTCGCACTCGGCAGATAATTATTAACCGTATCCCCTGAAAATTATAATTTACCTGTAACGTTTCCTTTTATAGCTTTTTTTCTCTCTTATCGCTTTACAACTTGTTACTCTACTATGGAAAGGAAGATCGCGTTATAATGATAAATTATTGTAATAGCAAATTAACAGTGAGAAGCACCAATTACTCCTGCACAAGTATGGATTATAATTGAAATATTTCTAGAATATACATCAAAATGGTTTTACTTTTCGATATTATAGTTCCAAATGTGGAATTTATAATACAATATAATATCTGACTACTTTTATTACTATGTTTTTTTTTCAGAATAATACTTGTCCTGTATTGGCTACTATCAGTTGCACACAGCTTCATGCAATTCTTCATCAAATAGTCTTATATATAGGAATTGATCGATTATTATTCTACCTCTACTATACAGAGCGAGCATCAAGCCATAAACAATAGGTAGCGATACTTATCCGAAAGACTATTTTCTATCCTGCGTCGGGTAGAGCCAGAGACTTTTACACCAGTGCGGAGCAGCAGCAGTAGCAGCGCCTCGAGCAGCGATGCAGCATGCACGTATAGAGTATGCGATAAATGAGTTCTACCCCCGCGCGTCACCGCGCGCGTTCACTCCCGCGCTCTCGGTCTCTCCTTATATACCTACTCTAGGTTTCCCTCTTTATCGCGGCTTGCCCCGCTGGCTTGTAGACATTCCGAGAGCCGCGCAACTTCTCGCTCTCTACCCTCCTATATATACATTCGGAGAAAAGCAGGGGTAGAGAAACAGCAACAGCAGCAGCAGCAGCAGTAGCAGTAGCGACCCGGACCCTCCTCCCCTCGTTTGCTCATTCGTTCTCGCACTTGCCTTCCTTTCTCTTTCTCTCTCTCTCTCTCTCTCTCTTCTCTCTCTCTCCTTCGCTCGGCCCGTCTTTAATTACCAACAAAGCGTTTTCAGTCGCGCTGCGTAATTATCCTGCTAATAACCCGGCCTGCACCCCTATACCGACTCTGAGTGCGCGCTCCTGCAGCCACTACATATATATATATATATGTAGACGTCGTCCTGCGCGTGCTACGGCCTGCCTGCTGCAACTGCTGCGATCCGCCGCTGTGTGTGCCTATCTCTGTGTATGCGTGTGCGTGAGCTCTGATTTATGGCGCGCGCTTTTGCGCCGGTCCTCTCTCTCTCTCTCTCTCTCTCTCTCTCTCTCTCTCTGTGTGTGTGTGTGTGAGCGCAGCAGTGTAGATGTCAGGGAAGAACGTATGTATTATGGCTGTAAGTGGAGAAGCGGCTCCTTTCTATTCGATTTAAATGTCGTGCGATAATGCCACTTTTTCAAGGCTTCGAGGAGAGGCGGCGCAGCGATCTGCCAGGGATGAATTGTTTGCTCTCTGCTGAACGAGTATAGCTCTTCTTTTTAAAGCTCGTGCCATTTCGATCGCTATCCTTAATTCTCATCTGACACTTCTTTGTGCCATTCTATATTCGCGCTTTTGCTTTTTTATGCACGCATACTTTATTTAAATGTATAGAGTAAACTTTTTACGCATTATTTGTTGTCGAATAAGCTGCATCAAAAAGTTGTTATGCACAAAATAGTTTACAAATTTTCTGCAGCTATGAATATTTTCATACCTATACTATCTGTTATTTGATGAACAAAAGAAAACTTTAAAGAGTTATAATAATATACCATCAATGTAAGAGTGTTATTGTTTATTGTACATGCACCTAAAATCTATATATAAGTATTTTAATTAAAACCAAAATTGTTCCAAAGGAATACAAAAATCTCAAACCTATAGAAAATAACAGACATTTGGTGTTTTACGATTTTCGAATATTTATTTTGATGGGCATTCAACAATAAATTGTAATTAAAAAAATTCAATTTCAAGCTATACGTATATATATAAATGTGCTCATATATAACAAAAGCATTTTGAAATATTTGGAGAAATTGTTTGCTTTCTCTTTTCTACAAATATTCAAACTTGTAACTAAAACGATTTATTTGAAATTTGAAATTTTCGTGCAATAATATATATTTTTTACAATACTATGCTATTAATACCATGAAAATGCTAATTTTGTTAACGATTACGTCAGTCTTACATAATTTTGACTATTTCAATTTCACATCGTTACTTCCTTTAGAAAAGAACTTTATGTTTACCAAAAGAAAGATATTTTTCTCAAAGTTTTGATTATATTTATTTTCTACTTGCTTCGATCAAATATCCGAATATTCAACTCCATATAATAATAATGATCGATGGAATAAAATAATATAAGCGAGTAAATAGCATTCGCGTCATAACGGGGTATGAAAAATAAATTGCAGAATAATATGCAAGCAAATATTTATATATTCCGATAACATTTCGGCAATAATAAATTATTTCGAATAACTAAATGAATTCAATTAATAAGAAAACGGACAATGGTATAATTCAAAATTAAATCAAAATACTAATAATAATTCTCAGTTTCAGCCAACCATTACTGCAGAATAACAATTATAAATGAAAGAATAATAAGGTTTGAAATATTCACTACAGACTAATAAAGTGCGACAAATAATAGTTTTCATCACGGAATATCAACCCTTCTTTACAGTTTCAATTCCAAATGACAGGAGGCTTGAGAGAGAAAAAAAGTAGCAAAATCCTTCCGCAATCCCGTCACGTAAAACGATTTTGAAAAGTTCCGCGTTCGCGCGCAATATATATAGATATAGATATATACGCGACAGCAAACAAACTGAATCGCATTAATAGCGAGGATAGCAGTATAGAAACGCTCTCCTCTCATCGCTTACACACACGTAGACCCATTGAGCTTCTTCAAAACTGCCTTTCTGCTATATATATATACGACTATACACAACAAACAAAGCGTGTAGAAATAGAAAAGGGGGCAGATCGTGCGCACAGCTTTCTCTCTCTCTCTCTCTCTCTGAAAATAGTGATGCGTCCCTTCGGATCACGTCTCTCAACTCGCGATAATTCTCCTCTCTCTTGCTCCCTTGAGGGTCTTTAAGAGAAAGAGCCTGTGCATCTGTTCCGGAGGTGCAGTCGCGTGTCGCGTTACCCTTACGCTGCTGCTGATACTGCTGCACCAGGAGCGACGTGTCTCTCGCTCCTTCATCTCTTTTGCGCGCTACAGCTCATTCCTTAATTATTCAATTAAATAAAGGAAGCGGCTGCTGCCTCCGCCGCCACCGTCTGCGACGCTCCCAAAGAGAAACAAAGAGAGACAAAACGTGAGATGTACATCATATATATACATGTACGCGCGCCTTGTTGAATTTTCCAAGTTTTCTCTGTGGCTGTGTGTGCAGTATATATATATGTGTGTGTGTGTGTGTGTGTGTGTGTGTGTGTTTGAATGTGTGTTTCAACGACTAATTTGATATATTGTAATTTTGTCTTATTTTTATTGGGACAGAAGTTACTTAATTTATACGTTGCACAAGTTTCGGGGACAATTATAATTAAATGTTCTGCACAAGAACTAATGTACCGGTTTGTTCTGGCTCGTACCTAGAGTGCGGGATTAGTGATTCAACGCGTTTCTGAATGGAGCGGGCCAGAATTGCACGATTTATACTTTGCTGACACTTTCGTACAATTCCGAGTACTTTGATTGAGATTTGCGGAAATTGTCGACAAGTATTATATCCTTATTCCGAATTCGGATTAATCATTTATATTAATTTGCTATTCTCAATTGTGAAAAAGTGTACGCACTTGAAACTTGTTTTTCATCATTTTCACCCCACACAGAAAAATTGGTAAACGGGTCAGCTTTTTTTTTTGTTTGTTTGAAAACAGCTCCCATACCGTCGCGTTCCTTCTGAATGTTTGAACAATTTCGCGTGAAAATACTCGGGCAATTTTTGAAAACACAATCTTCCTCGCTCGGAGTCCATTGTCTCCCACATAAATAGAGAAAAGAAATTAAAACAAAGTAAAAGGAATCCGGAGAGCGAGAGAGAGAGAAAAAAATAGTAAAAAATATAGCAAAAGGAGGGAGGAGGAGTAAGCGAAAGGAAGAGAGACAGCTGTCCTCTGTAATCAAGCCTCCTCTTTCTCGCTCTCTTTCGAGGCCGTCAGACGAAATTGTGTCGCGTGCAGCGTGTCGCCGCGGCCGCGAGCGCGCTCCTGTTTTGTTTCTTCCATCGTCCGCGTGCAAGCTTCCCCGGCGCGGGGAAGAGTTTAAAAGAGGGATGCACAGGGGAGACCGGATAGAGCGAGGGAGAGAAAAATACGGGGGAGGGGGCGGAGGGGACAGGAGAGGGACGAGCAATAAATATTCCGACTGTCAGATTGTATGCCGCCTGGTCTGACGAATCGCGTTTCACGATTTGGTTAATTATATCAACGGGTATAAATCGCCAACAACGCGTCATCATTTGTTATTTCATCCCCCCTCTCCTCCACGCCGCTTGTCAGTCCGTCTCTCTCTCTCTCTCTCTCTCTCTCTCTCTCTCTCTCTCTCTAAGAATTTTAATTTAATTATTATCGCCCGCAGGAAGCTCTCACTCTCCACCACACAAACACACGCCGCACGCATTTGTGCAACACATACTATACACCATTGTGCTGCGCGAATTCATTATTCTTTCGGACTCTTCCCTGACTGGCCTCTTTCTCGCTCTCGTATGACGTTCCTTCTCTTTATTATTGTAGTCGAATCCCGACAGTCTGAATTATCTCTGTATATAGCGGGCGAAACAAATAAGGAACAGACAATGGGCCAAAGCGTCAATGAATCTTCAAAGCGACAATTGAACAAAAAAGAAACGAACATTCATATTTCGTCTGTTCTCGTTAATGACACAAAGTGCATTTCATTAGCCTCCAGACCGTAGTGTGGGTTTTTCTTTCAAAGGCACTTTCCCGCGAGTAAAGAGACGGCGTGGCGAGGGGTAAGGGTTGAGGGGCGTGGGAGGGGGGGAGAAGGAGGGAGTGAGGTAGTGAGCAAAAGCAACACGAAGAGAACGAAAACATTTTCAGGCTGCAGCAGCACAATGAAATATACCGGCGTCTGAATTCTCGACACAAATACGACTTTACTCTCTGCTGGCGCGGCGCTAGTGTATATAAGCTAGGACCATATACCGTTGTCGTACATATATACATATATATATATATATATATCTAGGCGGGAGGCACCTTCGCTCTTCATCGTCCCTCTCCCTTTCTCTCTCTCTTTACTTGTTCCGCCCGGCGAGCCGACGCGCGGTAGTTTAACGAAATGCGCGCAATCTCACCTTGGGGCTCATACCCGCGCCATAATGCTCTTTTAAAGCTCCTCGGCTAACCAGATTTCCCCGCGGCGCATGATATACCGTTTTAATTTTCATACGTAGCCTGTGCCGTCGTCGCCGTCGTCGCCGTCGTCGCCGTCCTATAGTCGTCGTGGTCGTGCTGCATGCCGTTCGCGAGCAAAACGTCTATTGCCCCCGCGCGCGCGCGCGCGCCCACCAAAGGGAGATTGATTTACCGCGCGTCGACACACGACTCGCCACCGTAGCTCCGTTCGACGCGCGGCTTTGCATCTATGTACCCCCAGAGCCGCGCGTATGTGCACGACTATAAGCTTATGTGTATGTATATACAGATGCAACGGTGCTTTACTTGCGGATATATATACATATATTTCGCGGACTATATGTGTGAAGCGCGCCTATTGTATGATTGCGTCTGACCGAGATTATATGAAGCTGTGCGCCACAACGTTAAAGATTTTTCTATTTTGTTTTGTTTTCGTGTTAATCGAGATATCTTATATGGAAATGTTTTGCAAGTGAAATTTATTGCATATCTGGGTTGCGAAAATTATAATAAATATCGAAAGTTCAATATTAATGTTTGTCGATTCTCTCGCCGTTACAGTTCTGGTATTTATATTTGGTTTTAAGAATATAGGTCGGCTGACAAATTAATTTTGTTTGCGTAAGGAATAACGTGTACCGTGAGTAAAGTTTTAAATTTATCATACATGGTTTATGCATTTATTTAATGAAGTAAAACATCATTTTTATCAGAAATGGTAAAAGTTATATAATAGAATATTAAATCTTTAGTGAAAAAAAATTTACGATAACGTGAGGTATTTTACAGAACGTGAATTCGACATCGATAAAAATTTAATACGTTTGTATATATATATATAAATCGCGTTTTTAATTAAATAATTCTTTACGAGTTTAAACTGAATTAACGAATTGTTCAATATGTTTGCAATAAAATGACATGCGCGCATTAACAACAGATTTCGGGTATACATATTTAATTCGCTCGCGTAGTCTTGTGAAATTGTCTCCTTTTCTCGTCATAAGTGGATATCCATAAATTATTAACATCGATTCATAATATTTTATTATAACAGCATAATGCATATCCATTAAGATCACGTAACTATCACGAATACAAAGTTAATAAGTTTTTTTTCTCTTCAGCCAGCGAAATATATATATAGTTTAAATATTAAACATTATGCGTACAGTGTGACAAGCTTATAAGATTTACGCGCTCTTCTATATTAAGGGAAAAAAAATGTTACTTTATTAAAAAAGGGGGGCGGGGTAGGGGGAAGCTTATGAACTTTCATTTTTCTCCGCTACCATTTTTTTCCTGCTTTAATAGATAGAGAATAAATCATCGGCAAATCAAGACCAAGATTTATCGCTCGTAAATCGCAATATTCTCCAACTCCCCAGCAGCTAAATATAATTCATAATTAAATTATTTTCTATCCGCGGAGCTGTGAAAAATCGCCGACAATAATAATCAAGCGGCGACCGAAACATGAGAGATGATACCTAGATTTCTCGGCAATCAGTGCTACATGACATATCGATCACTCGGCCGTGAACATAACTAAGCTGTTGTTTGTCGCTCAATCACGGCTCTATACTCCCATCGGTTTGGTAACTCAGTCATCATACCCCTCCGCTGCAGTGTGTTCCGCTTTTAAACCGAAAATCGTTCGTTCAATAAAGACTTTAACTTCGCGCGCGTAACGGTCGGCAATTCGCGGCTAATGCCCACATATATAGCCGGTGAAAATAGACGTATGTATAACGCGGGAACGTCGACGTTCGCCTCATACACACGATCTCTGACAAGTTGCATGCACGTGCGCGCATATGTTAACATACTATATACAGGACAACTGCATATAGGCGTATACACACATTTGAGAGAGCTTCAATTCGCCGCACACGCCGAGGTCGTGTTACACGACAACACTTTCTTCTATGTATATATGATTTCCTCTCTCTCTCTCTCTCTCTTTCTCTCTCTGTCTTGCTCCCTCTGTCACATTCTCTCCCTCTTACACCGCCGCTTGCACGGCGACGCGACGCTTGTGCGCGAGATCGTCGAGGGGGGCTCTCTTGGCTTATTGTTTTACGAAACCGCGACGACTCTCGTTTTCCTCTCCCTCTCTCTCACGCTCTTTCACTCTTTCATTCTCTCTTTAGCCCTCGTCACTATACTCTGTCTCGCTATATACTCACTTCGACTCTCTTTTCTTTTTCCCCTCTCGTTAAACACTGCGCTGCGCATTTTTTGGTTTCCTTTCGTGCGGAGCAATTTTTTTTTCTTCGGTTTCTCCCCCTTCTGCCACCCCGCTCCCCACGTTCCACGACTCTCATTCTCGCATTCTCTGGTTTTCTTTACCTTTATGAATGTTAGGTTTCTCCATGAGTTATATATATATGAGTCGACGAGGATATCGTGCGTTTTGAGGGTCGCGCGCCGTTCACTCTCGATTCTATGTCTTCAAATGTTACAAGGATTTAATCCCTTTTAATAGCAACATATGCAGGTTCAGTGTGACACGTTCGACTAAATATTTGTGAAAAGGAAAAAGTTTTTTTTTCATAGGGATAGTAGATTTCACTTTAAAATGTATTCATTATTTTTTATCTTACTTGGAAGAATAATAATTTTAGCGAGTATGCAATTACTTTATGATTAAATAATGAAAGTAGATTGAGTTATTTTGAATATCGAAGGTTAGAAGAAATTGTTTATGTTTTTGAGAAATTCAAAGCTATATCTTGTCTTTGTCCACACGTTTTGCATTTTTGAACTTTTGTACTCTATGTGAAAGAAGATGCTTTCTTCTCTTTGATACAACAGTATTACATGCGCAAACTAAATATATAGATGCCGTATCAGTGAAGATTTGTTAAACTTTCACTTACATAAACGAATAAAATATATTTTAAAGAATAAAATGTAAAACAATAATGGCAGATGAAAAGTTAAAAAAAGAAGAAAACGAATGAAAAATAAATCTCATGGTACGCAAAAAAGGCAGCTGAAAGAAAAAAAGCTTTAATATTTGAATCTCGTGAAGTCTTATATTGTACTAATGAAATGAACTAACTAGAATTAACATATTTTGATATAATAAATTTAATACTACAGAATGGAAAAAGCTTTACTTTTAAATAAATAAAGTGACAACATACTTCACTTAGTTTTTATTTATTTCTACATATTCCACCGCCTATTTTATCGTAACAATATTCGTATAGCAAAATATTTAAAAGACCGCATCTGATGAAAAATGATGTTTGTGATTTTAATTTTTATATTGCAAAGGCAAACGAGATGCGAAAAGAAATGCTAAAACTCAATACACGCTTTATCGCTGTATACACTGTGATGACATCTACTTCCATCTCGCTTCCTTACTTTATTACAGTTCATCACCATTTCCTCGTATTTTTCAACGCGCACTGGCCACTTTCATCTCGGTTTTAATAGCATCACATTCTTTCGTTGCAAATCGACCTCAGAAGCTATACTCTCTCACTCCTTTGTTTTGCCTTCCACAAAAGCCTTCGAAGTGATCAGACTGTTTTCTCTCTCTCTCTCTCTCTCTCTCTCTATTTCCCGTCCGCACTTTCTCGTCTGCGTTGACGCCTTATAACCGCTCGAAGAGTAAATAAGGCAGAAAAAAGTACTATACCGAGAGAGACACGAGAGCAAAAGAGAAGCAGCAGTAGCAGCAGCAACTCGCCTCGAGCGAGAGGTTTTAGCGCTCAGTTTTCCACCGCTGTTTTGCTTCTTCTCACATATATATCTACATGCTTATACGCGCATGCCCCTTTTACTGCTAGCCCCGCACACACACACACACGTGTGTGAAAAATTCGCTTTTTCGCCGGAGAATTATTCGTTTCGCTAAATCAACGTGTCGGCCGCTGCGCGCATTTATACCGCGCGCCGCGCTGCCAAGTCGCCTGTCGCAGTCGTCGCCGCCGCCGCCGCCGCACCGTCGTACTTCGTCGTACGTCGGAGGCTTTATGCGCCCGCTCAAACATCAAAACTTATATGTACACGCCAGCCAGCCGAACGCCGGGGATGAAAAGTGGAACGAGCTCCTGCGGAATTAGAAAATGCGAAAATGCGCCTTGGTTATATTCCGCTTAATGATTTCCATTAAATAGAATGTGTCTGCGCGCCGCCCCGACAACCGACGTATGACGACGATGACGACGTCGAGGACGACTACTACTACTCTCTGTGTGTTTCCTCTCGTCGCGTTTTAGTTGAAATTGAATAATGCGAGCGCTGCGCGCGCCTACGAGTTTGAAATATTTTCCTGGATTCCGTCGGCATTTGAAACATTGGCTTACTACTGAAAAAAATGACGAATGAATGTTTCATGAAATTCCGCGCGCATGAAATTTAAAATAAATGAGGTGAATCATTATTATTTTTATCTTCTTTTTATATATATACAAATCTACTTAATGATGTACCGATATGTTTTCCAAACTCGAATGTTTACGATTTACATTGGATCCTCCATATTATTCATGGAACGATAACAACGAAGTCATGCCTACCTCAAGAAAAATGAATATTGTTTGATTTATATCGCGTCAAAGGACAAGTATGTACATCCAGATTACACGGTCTCTTCCCGAATGATACCATTCCAACGAAAGCCTCGCGTGACCCATACTTGACGTGTCAAGATTAACGTTAACCGAAACACAAAAACCTCGTTTCAGCAACCCCGCGAGTATACCTTAACCAGTGAGCTTATACCAGAAAATTCCTGCGAGACTCCCCGAGTGTCGGTTATAATGTTCAGGGAATCGAAATCGTTCGCCGAAGATTCAATCAGAGAATTCCGTCGTAATCGCGAATAAAAGTTATCGTCTTGGCATGCCAGCCATGGCCCGTCGCTCGCGCGGCTCTCCACCTGCGGAATATAAGGATAGAGATAGAGAGAGCGAGGGAGAGAGAGAGAGCGGGTGAGCTTGCGGGACTCGCCTGCACACGGTCGCGCACGCAATCACCACGCGACCTCGCGCTTCGTGGTACAAACGACTCTTCCGTTTCTCCATTCTCGCCCTGTGTCTGTGTACGTGTGCCTCTTTCTCTAGATCGTATATAGGCAGTTCCCTTTTCCGTCTCTATATACTAATTCGACCTCTGACCGACACACAATGGATTCATCGGACTGTGCGAGCAACGCTCGTTTCTGTGTGTGTGTGTGTGTGTGTGTGTGTGTGTGTGGGTTGTACGAGGGTCGAGGAAGCAGAAAGAGAGCGTGGAACTTCCTCGGATTTTAATTCCGGATTTATTCGACGATGGCTTTCGTCTCTAGCGCGCGGTATAATGAGAGCGAGCTTGGGAAAGGCTTTTATATATAACGTCTTCTTTTTTTTTTTTTTTTTGAGGAAGATTGATCGGGGGATGCCAAATTGCTCAGTTTTCAAGCCGGTAAGGGGAAAACTGCACTTTAGTAGATAAAGTGCTAGTGATCTGGCTTATAAAACCGAAGAATAAACATTGTCCAGATAATTGGGTACACTTTTTACGTGAAATCTATCCTGCTATACTGATTGATTTTCTTTGCAACTAAAGACATTAATCTTCCATAACAATTGTTTATTTAGGGATACTATTGAAAATTTATGTTAACAAAAAGAGCTTTATACATATTTTTATTAGTATAAAAAGATGTACTTATAGGTGCTGTTTAAATTTGTTGTATCTACTAAAGAGAGGTAATTTCTGATACTGAGTCTGAGTTTAATTTTTAAAGATTACAAACCATTTGCCAAAGTTTGGTTGAAATCCGTTTCCCTTAAATTATTAATTATTACAAGGATACTCTCTTGTAATGATGAGTAATTGATGTTAACGCAAACTAAAGTACACTAAGCAATGTTAAAGAATATCAATTTTTGAATAGGAAGTCAAATGATACTCGAACTATATTAATAATTTAACTATAAAGTTAATCAAGTCCTGACTATGTTTGAATCGCTTAAAACTATACAAATAGTAAAAGTCATACATAGATAATAATCAAAGATGGCTAAAAATCAATAAATTAACGCGAATGAAAAAGTATAAGGTTTATCCGGTGAACCAGCTTTTACAAGTACAGTGCAGAGAGCAAAATATCGGAGAAATCTTGCTGTATTGGCAAAATCCATAAATTTCCTTAAATACAAGCGTTACGCTACGGTTATATATGCATAAGGATAATCCCGTACGGACACATATTCCCAGAAAGGAGAGCGACTCCCCCAAGACGCAAGGCATACACTAAACCGATGCCAGGCGAACGAAAGTCCTTGTTCGAGCGAGTCATAACGCACAAATCAAACTCCGATATTGAATATCGCAGGAGCTTTGTAAGCGCTGCAGGCGCTTTCCCAAGACAGCAAGAACAAACGATAGAGTCATATATTCCCCTGCAGCACATACACGCCCGTGCCTGCACGCTCATCCTAATTGGAACTCGGCGAGTGCACGGGACGGGAAACTGTGCGCGAGATAGGCAGAAAATGTACAGACGAAGAGAGATTTGCTTGCAGACGCGTCGATGAAGACGATCAAGACGACGAAGACCCCGATGAAGAGTCGGAAACGAAAGGAAGAGAAATAGGGAGAGGGGAGCGAAGGATATAGAAGCTCGTATAGGAGCTGCTGTAGTCACTCTGGCGCGCACGCGTCTTATTGGAGTGGCAGCGAGCCGGAACGTCAAATTCCGAAATGTCTTAATTAGTGCTCGTGGATTACGCTTTGATGAGAGGCGCGCTCGTCAAGAGAGAGATAGAGTGACACACAGAGAGAGAGAGAGAGAGAGAGAGAGAGTGAGAGAGAGAGGGGGGGGGAGAGAGGAATAGAGCGATTGGATTATGTAGAACAGGCTGAATAAATCGTGATCTCCTGGCGCCGGCGTTCCTACTGGTGTTCCTACTAACGCTGCTGTCTGCTACTCGCGGCGCGTAAGCAAGGGACGAGGAGGAAAAAGGAGGAGATAGAGGAGGAATAGCTGGTTGCGCGCACGAGAGTTGCTGGAAGCAGTTAATATTTGTAATCAGCTCCGGGGAGCCCTCCATCATCATCTCGAGACGCGGCTCGCGCTCGCGACCGAGAGCAAATGTTGTATAAACTTTAGCGCGGCCCGGCGCGGCTATAGGAGACTCGATCTCTCCTGCTGTTTGGCACTTTTCCTTGCTGCTGCCCCCCCCCCCCC
>UELU01121560.1:0-47407 GCA_900490025.1 Megastigmus dorsalis | reverse complement strand
AGAGAGAGAGAGAGAGGAAGGGAGAAGGGACGAGTATGCGTGTATATATCGAGAGGGAGAGAGAGAGAGAGAGAGAAAAGCAATGGTTCTCTCTCGGCGGTAGCGCTCGTAAAATCGACCATCGAAATATCGGATTCTCGTGCTCGGCGCTCGTTTGCGATAGATTCGATTGGCGGAATTATTCCTTCCTGCTTCGCTGGCCCAACGCCACACTGCTATACATACACAGACATCCATACCTGTGTATATATACAGTGGAACCGCGCGACTGCTCTCGGGTGTACGACTCGGGACACGCAGACCGAGAGAGAGAGAGAGAGAGAGGAATATTTCAAGTTGTTTTGCCAATGGAAAAACCACCGATCCTCCTTCCTTCCTCTCTCTTTCTATATCCTCTTTCTCTCTCTCTCTCTCTCTCTCTCTTTCTCTCGTGATTTTTCGAATATAGCCCCGAGGGCGCACAGCACAGCGCGTCGTCGTCGTTGTCCTCCGCGCCGACAAACGGAATATCCTTTGAATTTTCATTACTCCTACACCAGATGTGCACGTGTACGTGTGTATATACAGCGTCTGCGAGTATATAAGGGAAAAAGGAAAGTCGAGAGACGAGGAGGAGGAGGAGGACGAGGAAGAGGACGAGTTGGTGCGGTATAGAATTCGATATCTTTTTAATCTTTTGTTAGATGTGCATTTCCAGTGATGAAGCGAATCGAGGAGAGCAGAGCAGAGCAGAGCGGAGACGAGGAACTTTACCTTGCCCGGGATATTGAATAATGTCAAGTATAAAAGTTCCCCGTCTTTTCCTCCTCTACTACATCCCTTTCGGCCCCGGAATTTGCCTGCATGAATATCCCCGCAGCTCTACTCCTATAACTACCATTGCTGTTCCTCGGGGGAGAAAAACTTGTCATTTAACTTTTCCAACCATCATCTCTCCATTTTTTTTTTCGTCTTCTTTTCTTTCCTCCGTCCCCCCGACCCCCTTCCCTCGTCGCGGGGGTCAATTAATTAAAATCTCGATGTCGCGAGTTTTTTCGACACTGTAACGCGTTGCGACGCTCGTTGCGGCGACGAGAGGAGTCATCGGCTAACTTTTCTCCATATAGTCGAAAGTTTCCAATATCTAGTTATAACGGCAAGAGCAAATAGCGCGTGCGAGAGTAAAATGGTACAAGTGAAGTGCAAGTAATACTCGACCGAAACTTCAGCGCTCGCTGTTGAAATCTAATACGCGCTGACGTTTCAGCATTAAATTGCACTTTAGTCTCTTTCTCTCTCTCTCTCCCCTCCTCCTTCTCCCCCCCCCCTCTCTCTCTCCTCTGCAGCCGCGTTGTCGAAGTGAAATTTTGGAAGCGCGGCTTGTTCCTCGTTATGCGCGCGCGCCCGAGGTGTTCGGTGTGTATCTCTCTTTCTCTCTTTTAGTCCGTGGAGATGGGTGACGAAATAGTTTGCGGATCGGCTTTTTATTATATATGAATGCTGCGCGAGTGGAAGAGAGACAAAGAGAGAGAAAGAGCGAGAGAGTTTATAGTGATCGTTACTCCGTTGTTATATTCTTTATGCTTGAAGAGAAATTTATTAGCGGTTTTAATGAAAATTGCAAAAGGCTGCCGATTGCGAAATTGCTCGCGAGAGCCGCTGTTGAAACGCGTCGAGAGCTAGCGAACGAATTGGTTTTTTTTTCCTTCTTTTTCTTTTTTTGAACGTCAGTCCTAAAATTCATCGTTTGTCATAACAAGATAAAAAATGTCGAGCTATAAGTTAGAAAAACTATCCGCGCTTCGATCGCTTATAGCGTCGGGGCACTGATAAATCCTCTTTAAAAGTCGCACCGAGCAAATTGTACATCTCCGTAAAGACGTATACCGCCTCTCTCGGCTTTTAACGATTCCTTCACTCTCTCACCCATCATCGCTGCAACGAGAATTAATAACGTTGCGACACACGCAATAAATTCTCGCCTCTCCTCTATTTTCACCGCCCGTTTTACCGAGACGACACAGCTCTCCGAAAGAATGATAAAAAACGCTTTATTTGCCCGAGCTATTAACAGGAATTGGTCCTATCTGTATTATCGCTAAAAATACCGATATACACGAAAGCGCAATAGGTGAAGCTGAATCTGGTTAGCGTTATTCTACGTGTTTTTATATATTATACAAATCGACTGGCATAGGTATTGTACAAAACACCTCGTGAAACTGAAAAGTTAGACGACACCGACGACGACAAGCTGGTAAAAGTGGAGGAATTTAGGAATGGCATTGCGCAATTGCATTCGTGTATACGTACACGTTGACCCCGAGACGAGATGGAATAGGAGGCATATCTCTCTCTCCCTCTCTCTCTCTCTCTCTCTCTCTCTCTCTTGCTGTCGCTCTCACTCTAGCCGCGATGAATTGTTCTCGCGTCGAGAGGCTGCGCAGAGCTGCGTTCACCGCGCGAAGCGAGAGAGGAGTTGCTGCTCCGGACGATCCGACGATCGAACCCGTATGTACCTTATATACATATACATATAAACCTAGATTTGTATATACATGGATTATTCCGATTTAAAGCTAATCTAACGTATGCAAATGAACTTTGTGCAGCACACAGAAATTGTGCATAAAAAAGTTTGAAGAGGTAGAGTTATCTTTATGTTACATTGTAGTAAATCACAATGTATTTTCATCGTAAAGTCTAATATGTTGTGCTGAGCTATACAAGCAATTCAACTTGGCAATACCACTTTAGTAGACAATTTACCTCGTGCAGTGTCCAGAATGAGAACACACAGATTTAATGCTGAGAATATACAAACGAGAACACCGAGACCCTATACGCTCGTGAATTTTAAGAAATAATATATATATATATAATGGAACAGTTCTCGGTGTAAACAATTCTTTTATATATTTGACTGTGTGCTACAGAGTATAGCAAGTGATAGTAATTTTAAATGCTTCACCTGCTCACTCGCCATGAAACAGCCCACATATATATACATATACAGCTGTTACACAATGAGCGAGTCGACGAGGCATACCCGAGGCACCTTTCGCGCAAAGGTCATATCCATGCGCGGTCTACGTCTATCTCTATACATATACACACTCTATATACATTATAATTTTTCTCCACCTCCCTGCCGCCTTTTCCCTCCTCCCTGTGTAGCGCAGCATCGCGCGCCGCGCTCGAGGATTGTAAATTTATGGCTTCGTATGTATTTAGCATAAGACACACTTAGAGGTACACTCTCACTCGTACACTTTTCTCTCTCTCTCGTGCGCGCGCACTTAAAACCTGTTTAATATTGATGCTGACTCTCGCGAACACAATGTGCACTCGCGAGCTTCACGTTTTCTATACCGCGCATTTGTGTGTGTATATGTATATATAACCGTGCACGCACACATTTATGTAGGAGACTGATGAAACGGGGCGAGATGAAAAGTTTGATTTATACACCGAGTTGGAGAGGATAAAAATCGGCATTGCAATCAGAAAGTTGTGACGTCCTCTGTGTATAGGCTCGTAATAGGTAGAAAATGGTGTTGAACGCCTGTGTATATATATATATATGTATGGGGAGCGCAGCTGCAGACAGATACTGAGAATCACTGCAGTTTCCAAGAGTCAGCGGCGCTGTCCGGGTTTCCTACGGGTGTCGAAGAGGTTCGCGGGAGAGCTCCGCACCGTCTCTATACGTATATATCCACTTCTCTCTCTCTTGTCGATTCAATCCGAGTTTCGAACCCTAACGTGCAGAGACCCGTGCTTTCTCTCTCTCTCTCTTCTCTCTCCCTCTCCCACTTAATCTCGCTATTCGGTAGGGGGACCAGTCCTAATCAAAGTGATCGCACGAGACCCCGAGCCATTAGTTTGCCGCCGCGTCGCGACGTACAAGTGCGAGAGCCAAGTGTCCGCGAGTAGAGATTAACCAATTAATTGCCGCCGATACGTATAAAGTGTTGTGTGCCGCTGTGTATGCGCGTGTGTTTCTTCGTATTTTCTTCATTTATATAGTTTTTAAACGAGTGGAATTAGAATAAGAGTGTTGAAATTGTGAGGCGCTAGGGGAATATCTTTCGATGAGTTCATTACGCATTCGACAGGTATAGTTTTGCATGCGTTGCTTCGAGTCCATTGTAATTTATACCCGTGCGGTAAATATTTTTCACTGACACTTTTGACATCGTCGCACTCGACGTCAAGGTAATGAAGCATTAAAAATAGAAATTGGTGTAAAAGTTGACGAGGCTGCATCTTGTAGGGGATTGACTTTCTATTTACATTGTTGCAAGAGTTAAATATTGTAATTAATTGTCATGAGTAAGATTTTATGGGACAGTTAAAGTCGGGTACAGTTATTGGTGATTAGTTATAATTATAGTTATATTAGAGGCGATCAAAGGGGGGCCTTGCCATAAAAAAAAAGTATCTTGGCGTAAATCATTTGTCGTCCCTTTAAAGTTAGTGCATCGCTAAGCGATTTCCTGGTTTATAATTATATCTCATTATCGAGCATGATTCTATGCAATTTTCTTGATCGTTAAATTAGCATTTTCTAATAGCCCATAGACTTTTCGAAATTTTTTATACGAAGAAAAAAATCAACTGTTCACAATTTAATATAGTAAGTGCAGTACAGTTTAATTTAGACTTGAAAAAAGTTCTAAAAATTTTTCAAGAAATCATCATAATTAATCTGCTAGATCAGTAATATACTTAAAAAAAATACTTCATAATTCCATAAATTATTCAAGATATAAGTTCTAAATAACATTTATCTGATTTCCGCCTACGAAAATTCAATAATTGAAATATATTTTCTGAAACTTGCCTTTTACATATTACAATGCTACAAATAACTCGAGAGCCTCGACTAATTTATTAGTTTTATAAAATATGTATTTCACTATGAATTATAAGATAGTTATCGTTTTCTTAATATCTACAAATTGTGAAAATTATTAATTTTTTTTATTTATTTTTATTATATTTTAAATTAAATTTTAGTTATATTTTAAATAAAATAAGCTAATGAAGTTTTATACATTAAGAAATGTCTTGCACAATCAAACGAATTAAATTCCCAAGATCTCAATGACAATTTTATTCGTATTACTGAAGATAAATTTATATATCTTTGATTATCCACTTCCGTAGAAATTAAATTTCATTATTTCCATCTAATATTAATTATATTTAACATACGCCACTTGCCATTCATAATGAATTCTGATGATTAACTCGGTAATTAAGTCGATTTCTATTGTCAATTAATAATCTCGCATATGACCTAAATAAATCTTGATAAATATAAAAGTGTATAGCCGGACTTTTGTTAAATTTGTACCGTCCAGAGCGAAACACTCGCTCGAGCCTCTATACCTCAGGCAAATTGTCGTCGATCAATATTCATTCAAGCCACACACAAACGTATACATCGTACAAGATTCTCATCAAACAGTTCATAATCGATTCAAGCCCCTCGAAACTATAGTATTTGTTCATCGCTGGCCCGCATAAACATAAGCACGCACTCTGGCGTTTCCCTCGATAACCCTCCCTGCTTCCATAACCTTATCGAATTATCTACATCATAAAATATCATATAATTATCTACTATATCGTGATTCTCTTTTAACTCGTTTACGTCCAAGCTACTCTATCCAGATATCGCAAAGACTCCGGCCAACGCAAATGCAACAGAATCTCTTTCAACAAAAACTTTATCACATATATCGAAGCTTCGTTATCCACGACGTTCCTCGTTATACCCGTCAAGAATCGTTCGTCAAAAACTGCCACTCGTACGCTCCATAAAGCTCGCACCTTCATTCCGTGCCGCACTTGACGATCATCCACAGGCCTCCGCAAGTATAAGAACACCACCGACGACGCCGGGTATAAAAGCAGCAGAGGCGCATCTCTCGTTTGTTCGCATTATCGCGTCTGCACACGGCGCTTTTACACAGCTATATATACATATATACGCACATATAGAGTCAGTTCTCGCGTACGCTGGCGGCCCTCCCTGGCACTTTAACGACTCTGTTGTCGCGGTAGTGTGAAGCGCGCGGTGCGCAGTCGCAGAGGACCACGACTCGACGTCTCGCGCTTTCAAGCGCGACGGATTATCTGCGGTCGCTGCACATCATCGCGCCACACACACACACACACACACACACATTCATACACACACAGAGATGCACGTGAAGCCTTACATGCACGATGTGCGTGATTCCTCGTGGGTTAGACGTCATTCCTTACCGCACTCTCTATATGTATATATATACACGTCCGCGTCGATCATTAGCTCGCAACACTGCGGTATTAACAATGCGCTAAACGATCGCGCGCTCCGACTTTCTTTTGGTTATCTTTATGTGTACCTGGACTTTTTTAGCTTCTATCCCGCACTGCACTTGCTAAATAATATACTGGCGTGAAAGCGCGAGTGCGGGAGATAGTTGCGAGCTATCGAGAATCGAGGGTTGGGTTAAACTTACGTTTGCAAAATTTGGAACTATGCGGAATTTGCATTTCCTTCCTTATGAGAGGTCTGTCTTATTTATTGTTATTACTGCATTTCAATAAGATATCGATCTCTGGTTTCATCTTGCCTTTCATCAGATACGATAAATCAACCGTAAATTGACAATCCAAGCTCTGCACGGTATATCTATTACTTAATCTCTTAATACACTCATTGAAAATCGCGGAATACAATCTGCATTGTTAAACGGCAGCTACCTATAGGGCCAATGTTGTACATTCCAATCGTGAATTCCATTCAAGCCAAATTCGAAATTCAACCAATCGGTTTATCATGAAGCATTGATCTTCTCTCGCATTACTGACTTTCAAATTAAATAATGAAATTGTCATTTGAAATGGAAGATTGTAGTTGCGTCCTACTATGGAAAGTATGTGTCGCCTGCAAGGGGATTCCTTTTTACGATATGTTTATTCCTAATTCCTAAAAGGTTTTGACCATTTTTAAAATGAGGAAAGCTTTGTTTTCGTTTATCCAATAATTAGTTCTCTAGATAAGAATTAAAATCATGGAAAGTTTATTTACGCTCCCCCTTGTTGGATCAGGTCCTTCGATTATCATCATACCTCATTTTTATCATTGACGAGTTAAACATTTTCCGATTGAACGAAAAAAACCTGCAGTTTATTTAATTTTTCAACTCATGCCAAGCTCATAGCGCCATTATACGCACACATAATCAACGATATGGAATCATAAATTTCATGAGAAAAAAAAAGAACGGGAGTCGCATGTATAACTCGGTACATCTTCTGGATTACCATAAGTACACGTATATTTGAATTTTAACAGACTGCAAAACGAGCCTGCACGTATACGCACATATATACCATTCGACTGGAATTTCCATTGCTAGTACAGAAAGGGGGAGAGAGAATTTCCATTGATTGCAAGAACGACCTTTTACAAAGCTCTCTCTCTCTCTCTCTTTACGCGGAAAAAGATCCCGTTATGAAAGCAAGTAACTAAAACGAAACACACGAAGTGTGTTTTTAGTGCAGATATATTCAATGTTTTATTCCGTTTTTTCTATTGCATGTCTAAATTTGTTCAATAATTTTGATAGCTTAAGTTAGTTGTACACATTTTATTTTATACATACAAGCTAGTTTATTTAAAATAAATAAGAATTTTAATTAAAAAAAATGAATCAATTTTGGATCTATTAAAGTTTTGAAAATTACTCGAGCACTAAATTATATTATATTATGCACAGGTTGAGAAAATTTCGCTATGAAACTTTGCGCGCATAACGAAAAATATCACTTTCCTAAAGTTTTAGAGATTTAAAATTTTTTCGCTTGCTCACTTGACGCAGAATCGTCCATATACATATCTCCCATGCTTGTTCAGCTGGTATGTTGACACTACTAAGGTAAAGTTCACACTCGACGGGCTTTTTCTCTACTCCTCCCCCACCTCCACACACTTTCCTCATATATTCATCTCGATTCAGCGCACTGTACATTTTCGAGTGCTTCATGAATACGTATCCTCGTTCTCTCTCTCCCTTTTCCCCCTACTTCTGCACTTTTCCGATCTTTTGCTTTTTCGGCGCAAAAATCCCCCACGCAGCAGCTTTCCATTATGCGACTCTGCGCATTTTCTGGCGTTAATCCAAAAATTTTCTCCTTGCTCCCGACCGTTTTCTTTTCCTCTTTCTTTTCTTCTCCGAAATCCGTGGGGCGGTCCCTGTGTTCATAAGACGATACAGTAATAGTACGGATCCATCGATGTAATTGCACAGGAGCTTCACTTTTATTAGCCCGGTTTCATTGAAATCGCAGTTATGGAGATGATGGTACTCGCGAATTCTGTAAAAGGGAAAATTCACATCTCTCGTAAGCAGTTGCAATAGATGAAACGTAGTTTTTGCAATGTTTTTTGTCCTAGCTCTTTTTCATTTACAGTTTACATGAAAAATTACTCATCGGTTTGAATGACATCGATCAAGGGAATGAAAGTGGAAATGTATCAAAAACTTTATCAGCAAAAAGTTACAGGATTCATTTAATTCAGTTTTATTAAAAAAAGCTTGTATACCTAGTTCTATAAATGAAGAATATATTGAAATTTTCTAATTTCAACCGATATAAATTAGTTTTCTGGTGTATTTTTATACACAATGATTAAGGACACAGCAGAGCTGAATTTAAATGCGCAGATCAGCTTGTACAGCCAATGATCGGAATTCCAAAGACGACACGTTTGTGTTGTTGAAAAATCACCTTGTCAGCGTAAAAGCCGTTACCGATTGGTTAACGGTTAGTTGACGATCATTTGTAATTGGCAGTTAGAGCCACTTCGTTGCTTAACCACGTGATTAATCGTATAGGTGGAATCAATCGAGTGAGGCTATTAAAAAAAAGAGGTGTTTATTTTTAAACAAAGTGGAACCGATTATTCAACTGTCGAGTTGGCGGATATTAGCCGCGGTTCAACGAATAGCAAGAGCTGCAGCTCGACACAATGTCGAGTAGCAGTTCGTTTTCACTTCCGCCGGATTGGTTTTTCGTTTGATCTTGGATTGCAACACGATTCGACAAAATGCTTGGAGAGGATATTGGCTATCCAATAGAGAGATTATCATATATATGCACTTGCCTAGAATCGAAAAAGAGAAAATGCCAATGCAAGCAAAATATTTTTTCTCTTTGCTTGTGCGCAAGTAATTATTTTGACATTTATAAATGAAAGAACGAAAACGCAAATTAATAGTTTCTTTTCTAAAATGCCAGTTACATCCGGGTTACATAAAATTTATTGAAAAGTTAAGAGCAAAGTAACGTGAACGGGTCAAGTTTGCTAAAGACTTAGTAAAATACACTTAGTTCTTAAAGAACATTAGCTCGAGCCGGTTAAGTAAATTTGGTTTCATAAGCATCACTCAAATTTTTAAGAGTAAATCTTATTTTAATCTTGCTCACACACGAAAATGTGCGCATCCGAAGCTTTTTCTACTTTGCCTTTAATTATACGTTTGTTTTGAGTATTTTCGACAATTGAAGATCTAACTCGATCAAAAATTAAAAGCAATATGTCGTTAAAAAGTATTTAACCAACGTTAACTCAATATTTATTAATCAAAGTTACAGTAAACGGTAATATCTTTCTACAGGGCCCTTTCCCAAGTTACCAAAACCTCAACAAATGTAACCGCCACAAACTCAATAGCATTAAATCAGCAATGCACTCGAGTACTGTCATTTCTTGCGCCCCGGCGCAGTTTAATTAAATCTAGTTGTCTGCACAACGCTCGGCCACAACAGCCGGGTTACATCGGTTATTCCGTGTACGTAACGCAGCAATTACCCACGAAAAACGTAAAATTAGCCAGGAGCCGGAGGAGCATCGCAATAGCGCTCGCAGGCAACGGATAGGAGCGAGCTATGCCGAGTCTACTCTCCGGCTTACTGTCGAAATTCGCTCGTCGTTTTCATAAGACGCGCTAATGAAAGCCGGTGAGTCGGTCCATCGATGTAATTGCACTCGCTCCACCGCTCTCCTATACGCGATGCTGCTTTTGCGCAATCCGAGTTTTGCGCGCGCACCGCACGATTTTCCCTTTCCTTTGCTTATTTAATTAACGCTCGTCGCGTCGCCGTAGCGAGATATTGCACTTTAATCCCATGTCCCGCGGGACTCCTCGTGCGGTTGCCGGCGGTACCGTTATGTTCCTTGCGGTGACACTCCCGAAGCAGACGCATTGCGCGTATACAACTGGCAATCTACGCCCGGTGGCTTGGATTTAGACACGCGGCAACGCGGGAGACGAAAACAAAATGAAAACCCCCTCCTATTATGTTTATTATACGCTGCAACAGCTTTTATGTATTCGAGAAGCATCCGAAAAACCTGTCCCTTACATTGCATAATGTATTCGACCACCTGCTGCCCCATTCGCGGCGTTTCTTATTTTAGGTGTATAATATGCATAGGTAATTAGCGAACGGAGAATCGTAGAAAAAAAGGTGCGCGCGTGGCGTGAGAATATAGACTTATAGAGACATAATTTGTGTGTGTGGGTAATGTGCGCGGAGAGTCGAAAAAAAATGAGTTGGTATTTATACAAAAAACGAAAGCGGAGAAATCCGTAAAAAAAAAGTCAATGATGAGCCGATTAGAAAGTTCGATTTTCGTTTTCACGATCTTTCGACTCATTTTTTTTTCCTCAGCTTCTCTCTCTCTCTCTCACAGCGCAGCAGCGGCATACTAGAGTCGCAGTTGTTGCTCGTCACCTCCTCGGAGTCATGCCTGTATAGCGCGGCTCATCCTCCTCTTTGGATCTGTTGCCTCATCAGATACTGCGCGCTGCTGTATATATATTCACGACTCATCATCATCCGCAGCAGCAGCAGCGATCGTCGCGCTAGATTCCAGTACTTTCACAATCGATAAAATGTATCGCGTGCGAGGAGCGATGTTCTGTGTGTATATACGTCGTCGTCGATCGCTCATGTGAACTGCTTTGATACAAGGGAGTGTGCGATGCGGGAACGCGATCGGTGATGTTCTCCTGCAGCGAACCCTTAGCCTCTATAATCAGAAATTCTCATTTATATTAAATTTGAATGTTCGCTTTTACATATTAGAGTGAAGAATATACATTTCTTTCCTGACAGATCGATCATTTCTACAAACAAAGTGCATAAATTTCAAAACTAAGAATTTTCTCTACATTATTTTACGCCGCATCAATACAATCGCACGTTCTTTGGAATACTTAACAGGAAATTGTTCCACGTCTAAAATGTCCTCATCGATTTTCCAGAAATTCAATATCTAAAGTTCCGAAAGCGAATTAGATTAATTATCCGCTAGAGCATTAAGTAGGATCAAGAGGTCATAATTTATTGCTCTACGGATTAAACGACATGCATTAATAAATTGTCCTTAATGTTGCATTAAATTAAAGTTGCGCCAGCAGCGGCGGCAGAAGAGGAGAGCTCACATCAGCCGTTGGATCGTTCTTATCGATCCGACATTATCTCTCCGGCAGGGAGACCAGCACACTCGCGGCTGTCCCATTAAATATCGGTAGTCAAGGGAACGATACTTAGCCGCCGCGGCGATTCGGGGCCATTAATGTCGCGCTCGCGCGCACATTCTTTCATTAGAACGTGTCGTCGCTATAAAAATCCAGGCTCCCCGACGCTGCTGCTGCTGCTGCTGCTGCTGATGCAGGCGGCAGGCCTAGATTTTTCGCGGAAATTTGCGCAAAAGCCGCATGCACCGTGTGACTTGCGGCTCGCGGCGGCTCTTTTCAAAAGAGGCCACGATAAAAAAAAAAAAAAAGAGGAGAGAGAAGCGAGGAAAGCCTTTGATAGGATGACGAGTCGTCGGTCGCCGCGGGCACACGAGTGCTTGATGCATCTCCAGTTTTCTCCTTCGCTAGGCTCTATACCCTCTCTTCCTCCTCACTCGTTCTCCCTCTGTCTCTCTCTCTCTCTTTTATTCTTCTCTCTCTCTCACCGCGCGCGCACGAGGTCGTTCGTATATATATGTACAATGTACGTGTGCATAGATATATAGACGTGTTCCACGGGCTCATCGTCGGCTAGAGCGCGCGTTCGCACAAAGCGTTTGGAAAGTGTGCCGCTGAAAGGTCAACCTCTCCACCGACAGATTCCACATCTTCTGGTCGTCCCGTCGTGTCGTTGCGCTCCGCTATATGGAACATCTCTTTCTCTCTCTCTCTTTCTCTCTCTTGCGGTGCTAAACACCAGTTAAAAAATTGCCACCGGTAATTGGACTGAGCTCCGTTGTTAAAGTAGGCTGTTGGAATGTAAACAATTGCAAAGAATTTTTGGAAAAAGTCTTTGTCCTCATTATCTATACGATTATTATATAGAAATTAAATTTAAAATTAACGAAACGAATTGGAGGTCAGTCAAAGACTCATCAAATTAAATCATTCCGTTGAAAATTTCAAAAGTGAACTTGCTTTTCATTGCAATTTTTATAATCGCAAGCAAAAAGCAAACGACTTATGCCTACAGTAAAAAAAAACTCTGTACATGAATTAAATTATGCAGTAACTGTTTTACTCGAATTTATAAATTACCAATCGATATTGAATAAAGCTACCTCGGTGTAATATTCATTCTAATCTAAAAACAAGCCTGAAAACTCAGTGGAGAGTACACACACACACACGGTTTTGCCATTGTCATCCAAGCGTTTTCTCAGCATTGTTCCCCCGTATATACTTCACGTGCGAGTATCGGTACAGGCGGTCGATGTGCAGTACTACATTGTTGCAGACTGCCCCCAGACCAATAGTGCACGCGGTCTATATCAGTATTCATGGGAATGCACTTGAACGTCGATCCCAAGAATAGGACTTGGCGTATATTCTCGAGTCTCGAGCGCCGGGCAAGCCTTGCGAAAGGTCTATATAATGTAAAGACGAGTACCTGCCATAGTAGAAGACGGGCGAGATAGTTGGAATCCGGCAGGGAAATTCCAATGATTCGCGTGCAATGTGTCTCTGACGAGCTCAAAGGAGACTCGTCGGCTCTCTTGGTCGTCTGCTCGATTCGTTTCTATATAGCCACGGTCCTCGTATGCGCGATGATTCACCTGTCGACTCCGCGTACGCGTGCGCGCGTGTGTGTACGTGCGCCTTTTAAGGAAAGACACTTTAAATTACCGCTGCACTTTCGCGTTCAGCGTCAAGGTGGCAGAACGCTCGTTGATTGGGCACCCCGTTTTCGCGCTCCCTATGGTGACTTAATGAGACTTTATTACCCGCCGAAGAAGAATTTAATTTCGCGCGACGATAAATTGTCGCGTTGTGCCTTCCGATGAAGCGTTATTTTTGCGTATAAGTCTAAATGGGTCGAGAGGAAGCACATAATTGGGTTACTTCGTGCACGTTTGCGCACGAGATGGGAGTAATGCAAGTGCTGAAGTGTGCAGTCATCCTTTTTCTAAAACTAGTTACACAGCAGCAGAGGCACCGGCGAGTAATATAGACTGCGCAAGAGCCGCGCGAGCGCAGGGATCAAAGAGTACAAACTAGCTTCATTAGAAGAAGCGAAGCGGGACGAGAGCAACAAAAACTATGCGCCTGCGCGTTGATTACCGATCACATGCAGCAGCAGCTGCAGCGCCGTGTAAACAGAGGAGAAATATGGCAATATTTGAGTTGAGGTCAGAGATATCCCTTTTAGCGCAGGTGAGCGATCTCATCCAACCGATAAACCCAATTTAATGAACCAAGTTTCGCTTTGACATCTCCTCTAGTCCCGACTCTCTATCTCTCCCTCTCTCTGTCTCTCTCTCTCTCTCTCTCTCTCTCTCTCTCTCTCTCTAGTTATGTTTATCCCCCTTCTCGTCTCCAACTCGAACGCATTCAAACATCCAGTCAGATCTAGAAACATCATCAGTTTCATCTTCCTAATCTGTCAAAGCGCGTAGCTCGGCACTATCTGCTGTGACCTCACCACGATTATGCATAGTTTAGTTCATCGTTCCGTTAGTCCTGATTTCTCGCAGTGAGAAATTTATACTGGTGCAGCTTGGATTTTCAATTGTCAAATGTGTGCGAGATAGTCGAAGGATGAAGTCGGAAAGTTGTTGTAATTCCTTTTTTATTACATTAGTGAAACATATTTTTGGAATGTTTGCATAAAGTTTGAAGTTGCGAGTAACAGCGAAATAACTTTATGAATATGAAATCTTATAAAAAAAAAAAGAAAATTCCCGTTAACTTTGACGGTCCATGAAATAAGAAGAAAAAACCTTGATACAAACGCTCAGGTCTCGTGATTTCCAGAAATTGTGTCTTTCGTAAATTTCCTTAAATTACTTCCTGGTATAATTTTTAACCTCGCAATCCTTCCTTTTTATTCCTTCGCCCATTAAACGGCAACTTTAAACATTCTGAAATTCAGTGAATATATTACAATTATATACACTTAATCTTGGCAAGGTGAATTAGACATTCAAAATAATAGCGCATAGCGCGAGCAGAATGTAGCACGAGCTACCAAGAAAATCCGGCCGCAATCGTGCCAATAAAACAGCGCGGCGCGAAAAAAGTCTGTCTGACGCAATGTACAGCTTATTTCCTAGTGCCATAATCAATGCTCATTTCCCAAGAGCATATTTTTCTCGAGACTCCAGTGCACAAGTCAAATAAAACTTTTTGCCCGGTTGCCCGGAATTAAATAAAGTTTTGGGATATAGCCTTGGCCTTAGAGAGAGAGAGAGTAACAAGACATCAAAGGAAATCTAAATGAGACAAATATATATATATAGATTTAGATTTACCGAATTACGCGCGGATAAACTGACATATAAATAGATAAGCGCCGCAGGATAAGGAGCAGCGCGGGCCGAATTAGTCGTAAAATCCACAGCGGCTTCTGCTCACGGTCGAATATTAAATTTTACAACAACCGAGGAGCGTTTACGGGCGCCACTCAATTAACACGAAAAGGTGTGTGCGCGAGTCCGGAGAACCTTTTCTTTTTCTTCATCTCTCTCTACACTTCTGTTTCTCGCGCGCGCGCGCGAAAATAAATATCTCATTTTATTTTCACCGCGTCAGTCGTATAAACTCGGGAGCCATTCATCCCTTCCGCGCAATCTGCACTTTGCTGCTACGCGTCGCCGCCGCTGATGCCAACCCCGGTCGAAAAAAAATAAACTCGCAAGATCTCCCTTTAAACGTGCCGCGAGTCTCGCTCTCGTCCCGCAACAGCCGCCGCCGCCGAGAGGTTTAAAAAAGATTGAAGCGCGCGCGGCCCTGCGCTGCAATTAGACGGTGGAGGCGCGTTAGCGGTCGCAAAGTTTAAGTGGAATTACGAGGGAGATTTAAGTAGCGTATCGCGCAACACGCGGCTAGCCATCCTCTTCGCTTCTTCATTTATCTCTTCTGAGGTGTGCTTTTCCCGCTCTGTACCGTTTCGATAGTCCAGATGCGTCGCTGCTTCTGCTACTCGGACATCGGCTCTAACAGCTGTTGTACGCGAACGCTTTTTAATTGTTTATCGAGTTTCTATATCTTGTTGCGCGAAAGCGCGTTGCGTTTGATAACAATTCATTCTCTCGTATCCCCACTTTTCAAAATATAGATAAACATTATCTGTAAAGGTTGTTGCTTACCGCATATCTCGATTGTTTTTAAATTAAAGCGGAAGAATATTTTTACAATGAAAAATGCATTAACAGATTATACGAACAAAATAAGAATTTTAAAGTCGTAGGTGCAAAGACTTGAATTTAAAAGGAGTTATTTCAATATCTAAAAACCATACAGGCTGTATCCGAAATTCTAAATTTACAAGTTCTAAAACTTTTTTTACCTTCCGGCCGACGGCATTAAAATTGAAAGAGTTATGAGGTGAAAAATGTTTAAATCATAATGTCGCTGCGGCGGCACTTTCCTAAAAAAAAAACTCCATAAACCCCTTTTGATATGAAACAGGGAAGAGAAACGAGTTTTTACGCACTGCAGCAGCCGTCATATCGGACATATCCAGAAAACCGTAAAAGAGCTATCTGATTATTTTTTTTTTTTTTTCAACAATAACCGTATAATGATATGATTATATTCAATTCACTTTAAGCCTTTATGCCTTTACAACGCATAAAAAAAGCAGCTACTTCTACTTTCCAACGAAATTTCATACGCAAAAAGTAATTGCAGCAGCAGACAAGAGCCAATCGCGCATTGCAAAATATCGAAGCTGCTTGGAACGATCGACCGAACGCAAACACACGCAAAACCCGAACTCTTTCAAAATCATCGGTGCACAGCGTACTCAGAGCGGCGGCATCGGCGGCGCCCAACACGCGGTCCCTCGCATCAAATTCTCAAGTTGCCGCAACGGTGCAGCTGTGCAGCAGCGTAAGTAATGCCGGCCGCGTTATCGCTGCCGCGCTGATACCGTTAGCTCGCTGCTGCAACGCGCGCACACACACAAGCACGCACCCAAGGTTTTGCCAAGGCCTTTGAAGCGAGTACCGGCGCCGGTGTGCAGGTTCTCTCGCATGCGCAACGGTGCACACCGAGTTCGTACATAAGAAAAGAAGCGGGCGCACGCGGCACGGTACACAGATAAGAAGTAGGGGACCGGCGCACACGCGGAAAAATGATGGCGCTCGCCGCCGCTGCTGCTGCTGCTGCTGCTGCTGCCCCGATAACACTCGTAAAACACAGGCTAGCGCGCTCGCGGCCTGCCGATGTAAAACGGGGGCCGAACGCGCAGAAATCCTTACTTGACCGAGAAAGGAGCCTTGGTTTTTCCTCCTTCGTGTGTGTGTGTCCATCCCTGTACGTAGCGATCGAGATTAGCTGTGTGCCGGGAGAGAAGGGAGAGGGGGAAGAGACGAGGAGAGCGATGGGAGAGAGAGAGGTAACTGCCCTTTACTACGCCGCGCGCACGTACTTTCTTAGCAGATATATAGATGTACGAGGGACTTGGCGGCCTCTGGTATATTATAGAAGTGAGAGCAAAATAAAAGGGTGATAAAAGCCCTTGCAGGGTATGTGCGTTATTTCGATGACGAGAGAGAGAGAGAGAGAGAGAGAGAGAGAGAGAGAGTGAGTGTGTCTAGGCGAGTGTGCACTAAAAGGGTATTATAGAAAAAAGTGCATTAAATCCCGTAAGTGTGTGCAGAGGGTGTGTACGTGGCAGAAAGTATATATATCCTTCGGGGCAAAGTGTGCGCTGGTTTGCTCTTTCCACCCCAGTTGATTTTTCTAATGTTATCTTTTGAATTTTTCCAAGAGCTATGTAAACTTGTGTATTTCGATGTGAAAAATTGTGGTTATAAATCGAGTAAACAAAAAAAAAACTACAGTTAATAATAGAAGCACGCGAATGCACTGGGAAAAAAGTCCATCGCATTGTTATTGGATTGCAGACTAATATTGCTCGTCACACGTACGCCTAAAAATAACTCAACGTTTTCCCCGAAAACCCCTTTTTTTCGTCCAAGTGTAATAAACTCGAAAATTCCACAGCTATGCCGTCCCCTGCGCGCCAACAAAAAACCAACGTAACGATTGCCCAAAGTATTTTTCATCCTCTCGAAAACTAGAACGAAATCTTCACGCGTGCTAGAAAAAATGATCTATACGCTGCACAGGGTAAGAGAAAAAGAGAGAGAGAGAGAGAGAAAGCTGGTAGCCCCTGTAACGTGTCCAGCTCTCGGTTGGCAGTGGTTCGCCCGGAGCGAATTAAGTGCGGCCACACCGCCAGTCTTAATTAACTCGGGTGCTGGCGGTACGCGGTTGGGCTTTGCCTGTGCACAGTAAAGGCTCTCCCCCCCCCTCTCTCTCTCTCTCGCTGTATACACTATATATAGAGCTGCTGCTGTTGCCAATGCTCTCTCTCTCTCTCTCTCTCTCAGCCTTGGCTACGCGCGCGGAGCCTGATGCAGCTTCATCCTGTAAATCCCTCTTAAATCCTGGGGCTCGTCTTTACAGGGGGGAGGGCCGTCGGAGGGGTTGCCGCTGCTTACCACCACTGCGGCTTTCTTCTATACGAGCCCTCGTCTTTTCCTTCCCTTCCGAGGCGCCTCCACCTCTCTATCCACAACAATTGCACCGAGCCTCGAGCCTTAAACCCATTAGCTGCCGCTACTGCTGCTGCTGCTGCTGCTGGTACTGCAGAGATCCGTCGCGGCTATCAAATTCTAACAGCTAGATTCCGAGTCGATGCCGCTGTTACACGATTTAACGCCATTGTTTTCTTCCACAGCGGCGCTTTATTTTTTTTCTCGCCCTCTACCCGAGATGGATAGACGTGGGATCGATGACTCTTAAAGCCTTTACTGCTGCAGCTCGGTTTTTCCGTCGATGTTGCTTCGGCTTGCAGCTATTGAGCCCCATGTGACTATATTGACCTAAACCAGTTGCATGCCAATTGTCTTGGCTGCATCGCAGCACGAGATAATCCTTGCGGCTGAGTTTCTGAGACACCTTTTTTTTCTCCTGGTTTTAAGCGATCTTGTTGTATTTAGACTAAATCTTGTTGAGGAATGAACGAAATTATTTGCAAATATGTGAGTCAACTAATAAATGACAAAACACGTCTATTACGAACGATATTTTTACAAGAAAATTTGCGTAAAATTGAGGAATTTCTACCTTAGCTGGCAATTTTCCTTTGTTTTTTTTTTCTCTCGTTTACACTGCCGCCGCCGCTTTCACACCTTTACATTTTTCACATATTTTTTCTGTCGAGTCATTTCCGGTCATTTTTCACGTGCGCAGCTCACTTCTCCTCGACAAATCACCCCTTCTTCAACGAAAAAGGAAAAAAAAAGATGAATTAATGTAATTACGCCCAAGTGATATTGTACCTACTTATGCATATTTCGTGAAGATCAGCACAGCTTCATACACAGAGAGAAAAAATATAGTAAAACTTTAAAAAAGGACTATTACGAATTACGAGTTTTGTCTTTGGTAATTCAAGATACGGTCCTCTAGGTTGTAAAAATTAGAATGAGAATTCGAATGTCCAACAGAAATTTCCGTTAAAAATTACTAGATTAGCGACCACATTATGAGCTACTTGAAACCATAGTAATTTCTCCTATTTATTTTCCCTAGGTGTATAGGAGGCCTGGAGAGGGACTCGGAAGGCTTTATCTTTGAGTTTTTCACTTAAGGCTTTAGAGCATAAAAACTACATTGTTCGCTAAGATAAAGCTTCGGGCCGAAAGTATTCCACCCGCTGGCAGGCCTTTTAAGCATTGTTCTCGAACCGTGTTATTTTCGCATTGAATAAATTTGAAAACATTACGCTCTACGTGTTTTCCTTCTTTCCTCCCTTTTTTTTCCTCTCGTGTGCTCCACACTACACGTGTTTCGAAAAGCTGATTCGCGCCACTTTGCACTGCAGCTGCCGAAATATAATCATAAACAAAGCGAGCGAACTAATAATAAGCTTTTAGTTGCGGCGAATGCAAATGCCTAGGTAATGCAATGAGTTAACTTTAATGGAATAACGTAATATCCGGGAGGAGGGTTTACTTTTAAAACTCCTAGCGCGCGAGCGCTAAATTAGCTCCGCCCGGTATGAACAATAGGGAAAAGAGGGTTATAATCGAAATTCAATTTCAAAGTGGCCTGTAAAAACATATTTTCATGGGGACTTGGAGCTGGAACGCGCGCGCGGACCCTTTACCCCCGCGGTCGCTAATTTATAATGTCATTTTAAAAACTCCTCGCCGCCTACTACGCGATTAAAAGTGAAACTCGACGGCTAAACTTTTCCCCATTACGTTCTATAAGCCAAGGTGTGCGAGCAGTGGATAAAGAGAAGAAGAAGAAGATGAAAAGGAGGAAAAAGAAGGTTGACCGTTAGGAAAATCTGACGAGTTGAGTGTGTGCGTGTGTATTAATAATTCCTGCTGGATGAATAGTTAACGTGATTGATCGATGTGGAGAGTGGCGACACAAAGTGTAAACGCGCGAGAGTGTGCGATGTGCACAATGATCTCTACACTCGCGATTCCCCGAGCCGCTGAAACGAGGCGTTTGTACATGTGTAAATGCTTGATTCCAGGAGATACGAGAGACTCGAGCAATTGCCTTTTTATGTATATACGTTTGTAGGTTTTTAGACCGATGCTGCGTACGGAGTGTTCTGTGAGGTTTTGCTAAATAGCTTCGGAGTATTAACTAATTTGAAAAACTTTTTGTATTACAACACATTATTATTGTAGCATGTTTTCCATATTAATTTTGCTTAGTGAAGAAATAATTTGTTCATTAATCACTTCTGCGGCGAAATTAAATTTTTAAAATTCCCGTCCTTACCGAAGAAATACCTTGCATTCTTGAAAAAACACTAAAAATGAGACGTAAAATTTTACTTTCGAAAGAGGAAAATTGTAAACCTCGCTAGATAAAAAAAAAACTTCAAGCGCTCTTTTTTAACTTTTACACGCGTACACACGCACACACTATGCCAGAGCTATAAGCGGCGTTGTTAAGTGCTCAAAAATGCTTTCTTCATTTTCCGGCATAATATGCAACAAAACAAAAAAAAAAAACCACCCAACCTCACCGTCCGCACTTTTTCGCCACTCTCTCGAACTAATATTATTTTATTATAGCCACAATAAACGACTATATACAGCCACGCAAATTGACAGCAATATAAAATGTTTTACTCCCTGCGCTCTCGCGGCTTGGAATATCGCTTCTATAGAATAAACTCGGCTAGACTCTATAGGCGAGAGTGTATACAACAACGACGGTAGCAGCAGCAGCAGCAGCAGCAGCAGCAGCAGCAGTAGCGATGGCTTACACTTGTTTTACGACTGGCGGCTAATCAGACCGCGAAATCTCGAAGCAGCTCTTTTAGCCACACGCGACTTTTAGCACTCTCTCAAGCCCTTGACGCGACATTATTCTTTTTACGTCCTCCTCCTCCTCCTCCTCCTGCAGCTCAGCCGTCACTCCTGGATGAACTGGTGGTAGTGTTCGCGCGCTATAGAGTGAAAGAGAGGAAAACATAAACATTATGTCGATACATCGAGAGTGTGCTGGCGCGACAGATTAGCGGCACAGGAAATTTCTCCGAGTTTCAGGCCAATGAGCTTTGTGTTAATATTTGAGAATGTCGGTGCGAGAGACAGAGAGAGAGAGAGAGAGAGAGGGCTACATATAGCAGTAGCGTCGACTCGTCGTTGATGGATGGCCCACCGAATTAATCACGCTTAAGATGAATACTCGTTGAGGTGTATATCCTACATATATATATTGCTCTAGACGCGGAAAAAAGAAGAGTAATGAAAGAAAAAAATAAAAGGAAACATATCGCTCGCGCGGAAAATAAGGATAGATTTGTGCGTCGAGACCGCTCGGCTGGCGCTTGCACGCGAGAAATTACTTTTGATAAGTTTGAATTTGCTAAATGAGCATAAACAGCTGCGCCAGCTGGTGCAGCAACTACTATAGCGAGAGGCGCGAGGGGCCGGAGGGGAATGGCGGAGGGGTCGTTTTACTCTCCGGTGCATAGGTAAACGCGCGCGTTTTCCGCATCAATCATTGGGCCGAATCAGCCGAGCGCCACTTCGAGATACACACAAGCTGCCGGCGCCGCTTCTGTTATTTCGCATCGCTTCGAATTTTCCACTGTGATCATTGTAATTATGCTAATGGCGCGCCGCCGCTGCTGCTGCTGCTGAGTCTGAAAATTATTCGTTCGCTCTCCTCTCGGCTCTGCTTCTTCTTTTTTTTTTTCTTGTCTAGGGAGAGAGAGAAGCGTTTGACATCGTGTATATACAGCGCGCGAGTTTTATTTGCTCGACGCACACACACGCGCGAGAGAGCGGCTCTATGCGGCCTGTGTTTGCCGTTCGCCCGATGGAACCACCTCAGTTTGCGTAAGTGATTGTATAGAAAGCACTGCTGCATGCTATGGATGGAAGTTGATCCTTGTACTTCTAAAAGTATATATATACCATGCAGTAGAGCGTTGTGACCTTACGAAAATCTTATTATTATTTCAGGGAAAAAAAAAATTAAAGAAACGAGTGTTTGCGTACTCGGTGCGTCTGTTTACCAGAGTTCGAACGCCGCACGCGCGGATCGAATTAGCTCCACGGCTTTCGATCATTAATCTTTATACAGCGGTTTTTCTTTCGCTTCTCTATATATACTCTTTCTATTACTTTCGAATGATTCCTCGCAAATGAGTATGTAGAGCTTTGGGATTGTTGGTTTTTCTCGTGCTCGAGCGTGTGCAATTGAAGCGGTGTCGCAAGCCACTAGTGGAATCGATGAATTCATTTTTTTTTTTCATTCCACTCTACTTATGAATGATTTTGCATGCGCTCATCTACTGTGTGCGTGTGTACACACAAGTGCGATTGCGTCAGTCATAATTAAATAGTTGGTATCGTAAAATGGACTACAGGCAATTAAATTCGTTTGGCTGATGAGGAAATTTCAAATTCGTCGGACTATGACTGCAAGAAGAAAAACTTTCAACACCTGCGTCGTTTTCAAATACGCTGTACAATACGTGTACGTACAATAACATTGGGGATATTACTGTAACCTCATTATATTGAAACTCCTCGAAGCATCTATCGATCACAGTCGCGTCGACGCAAGAGGCATTCGACAAAAGAGTCGGGGCACGGCGCTCTCTCGCAGTTTATAGGGAGCCTCGAGTCGCGAGCTATTAGTGCATTCCCCGGCTATATATTTTGAAGGGTATACCGCTTGAAAGAGTAAAGCGCCGCGTTCCCTCGGTTGCGAGCCAGTCAATCGTGTGGATGCGGGGGCAGCAGCGGCAGCTCGGAGAAAGAGAGGACGAGGGGGGGCAGGTATGAGACTGCAGGTGACGGGACTCGAGCTTAACTCCTTTTGTCCTCATTGTTCGGGCGCGTCAAAGAACCTAACCCGCAAGAATTTATCCCCTCGACGTCGTCGTCGTTGTCGTCGTCGCGACCTTACACACTGCTTTTGAGTTCCACGGTGCGCCCCTCTCTATACTTCCGTACAGCTTTTTCTTTTTTTTTTCCTTTAAAAAATCGACCCGAGACGCGGCTTCCCTCTCCTTATTTAGACACGTCCGACGGTTTAGAAAATTGCGACCGAGATTAATTATTCGTCTCTACACTTTGTTTTTTACGATTATATAAAGAGACGCATAAATTTACGAAAACGTATAGGTTGTAACTAATCATCATTTTTATTTCTGTTGCAGGTGAGTGACTGGGAAAAATTCTCATCATTGCTATAAAACATCTACGTCGCGTAAGTGTTTTGTTATGTATAATAATGTACGGAGTAGTCGAGAGAAAATATAAAATGGGGGGGAAAAAAAAAGAGAAGAAGATGCAGCGGCAGCGACATAAAAGGAGAATAAGACACTGTAAAAAGATATCGACGTAAGCCCCCCAAGCGCTGCGCGCATGTAAAATTAATGCTAGTTAAAAGAAAATGTGCACAAGCGGGTAAAAGCATTATGCAACCGCCGCGAGCTGAGATGTCCACTGGATATTTCATCCCGTCGGAGAGAGAAAAGCACCGCGCGTGAATGTTGCATCATTGCCGCGAGGATCGTAAAGGCAGATTAAACGACATGGAAAGAGTGTGTGTGTGTGTGTGTGTGTGTGTGTGAGTTTACGTGCTTGTCTCGCCATAACGATATTTCACTACTGATTTTATTAATACATTATTATTCCTCGATTCGTCGATAAAAATATAATACACACATTTCAATATTGTGGCTCTTTCAAAGAGTCGACAGCTCAGCGTGCGTTTCTATATTTTGCCGCACATTGTCTATAGTCAGACGTACGCGGCGCGAAATGCGCGCGCCAACGCGTCTGTTCCTCAAAAAACCGCGTCTCCGCGCTAAAGTTTTCATTGTGCTCCGCGCATGCATGTTTCTCGAAAAATAACCACTTTTTGCAGGGGGACAAAAAAAAACTCGCCCCTTTGTTAATATTGTCGTACATATATAAAGTTTTCAATGAAACGTCGCCCGAGGCCCGGGAGCCCCGCGCAGCCCCGGAGTTTATAGCGAACGTGTCCCCCCGTCCCAGCCACCTCCAGCTCCTCCTCCTCCTCCTCCCTACTTTTCTCGCTCGCTCGGATTCTTTTCTTCGAGCAATTTTTCTTCCGGGAACCATTTCTCATCTGGCAACGCTCGCGAACCTCCAGCGTACACGTACACACACAATAACGCACACAAACACACACATACACACTCGGCTGCACACACGTACAATGCTGCATCGAAAAATACTTTAATGCTATTTCTCTGTGTGTGGAGTGTCCTCAGCACACGCCACACCTTTTTTGCGAGACTATATATATATATATATATATACACGTGTACATGCCCTTAATTTTTTTCGACCAGGATCGATTCGATTTGTTTTGAGTGAATTTCTACTTTTACGAATTTCGATGTAAAAATAACGCGATGGAAAAATGGACAAAAAAATAAACAAATGCATACTGCAACAATAAATCTAGTATGGTACGAAGACTTGTCACGTACTGTACCGTATCTGGTAGTTTTACTACAAATAAAGTGTATAAATAAAAAAAAATAGCGTACTAATCGTGAGAAACTGGATTACAAAGTGTATTAGAAAATTCAATTAAAACCGATCGTTTTTCCAAGCGCCGGGAAAGCAAGAGAGAAAGATGATTAAAAGCTAATAAAAATTCATGCGCTGCCTCAACGTGTGCGAGTGGAAAAGGGACGACTCGAGCTAGACGCTCCTCCTCCTCGGCTCGCCGACATTTTCCACCTTCATCGTCCCCAAATTAAGGCGTCTCTTAAGCTTCAAATATTAAAGCTGCACAGCTTCTCCCGCGCAAATTGTTTTCCCGTAAAATCAATATTTATCCACTATATCCACCAGAGAAAGTCAATTATGCACAGAAGCAATTGCACCATCACGCGCGTGCACACTTTCGCTCGCGACCGCCCAGGTATAAACGACTTCCGCGTAATTTTTTAAAAAAAAAAAAAAAAAAAAGCCGTCAGAGCCCGCCGAAAAAGAAATTCACGCTCGCGAGCGCGTCGGATTGAAGAGCGTTAAAAACCACGCGGGCACAAAAGAAACGAGGCGCACGAAGCGGGAGCAGCGGCAGTAGCCGAGGTAAGATCGGGGGCGCGGCGGCGGGCAGAATTGCAACGCTCTCGATATAAAGCTCTCTCTTTTTTCCCCTCTTTCTCTCTCGTTGTGCGTCCTTAAAACACACAGCTCGTCGCTTTCCGCAATCTCGAGGGCCGCGCGCACGACAGTGGTGTTGGCGCCGGCTGAACGCCCATCTACATGCGCGCGACGACGTGCAACACACACACACGCAGGCACACACACGCGTGGCTCGGCTTGCGCGTCTATTCCCTTTGTGCGTCCTGGACAAAGGGGGAGCTGCAGCTCTCGAGCGCAAATTCGCTGTCGTGCTCGCGCCCAGGAAGGAAGTTTTCGTTCGCCCACCTCTCTCTCTCTCTCTCTCTCTCTCCCTTTCTCTTTCTCTCTTCTCTCTTCGCTCGCGCTCGCCTTTGCGCCCGTCGACGTCGTCGTCGTCGTCGTCGTCGTCGTTTTCGCCCTTTTCTCTGTTTCGCGCTTTTCCTGCAAGAAAGCGCGTTAGGTCTACGCTCACGTGAGGAACTCTTCCTCTCTCCCTCTCTCGTGTGTTCCGACTGTGTATCGACAAAGAAGAAGAAAGCCTCGGAAATGCATCCCCGAATTTTCCGGCGCGGAAAATCTCCCCTCCTTTTCTTCCTTTTAGTTTCCCTTTAGCGTCTGTTCCGGCGCGGCCCTCTCCCTCTTCAGCTCTTTCCCTTTGCCACCGTCTCCTCCTCCTTCTCCTCCACCTCTCGCCCCTTTCTTATACACCTCTTTCCGAGAGTTTGCTCGCCGTAGACGCTCGCCGTAGACGCTCGCCGTAGACGCTCGCCGTAGACGCTCGCCGTGCTCGTGCAGCGGGGGACCCTCCGACTCTACCTCCTCCTCTTTCTCCTCGTCGTGCAGGCGAACACACGCGTGTGCTGCAGCGCACTGCCAGCCTCTCTACTCTCGCCGCTACTATCTTCGCAAGCGCTCGGTCCAAATTTATTCTCGGACATGTGCAGCTTTAATTAATTAAAACTCGAGAAGATTGAAACTGTAAGCGCTCTGATGTTTCTTGAGCTTCGACGGGCTGCACTTGATATCGTTCAATTTCTATTTATTTTCTCCCTTGATCACATTTATATACTTTACACTAATATGGCGAAACGAGAACTTGTAATTTGCAAACTGCATTCATCAGTTTTAGCTCGTCAATGATTTGAAAATATAATGAAGGTTTCATTATACTTTTGTAGATACAATGGCATACGTTAATTTAGAATTACATTGAATTTAATTAAGTTTTGATATAACGAAGAATTCTGAACTCTAGCTTTCATCGACTAATTATTTCTAATATTAATTTTATATTGCTGCCATTAATTAAACATTACATATTCTTACTCAAATACACGGTAAAAAAAACATCCATTAAATTTAAGTGGTTTGATTGTTTAACTACTAAAGTATAAAGTACCAACTTCAATTTCGTAATTTCACCCAGCGCATAAACGAATTTTCCAATCAAGATAGCTGTAGCAATAAAAGTAAATCACTCACCCGATACTCGTTTAATTTTATTAAACGCGAATAATTAACGAAAATACGAAGAGAATGCATTCATCGGATTCATCAGCAGACGCAACGATCCTTGACACACAATAAGCTCATTATATGCACATACATCGATCCCCATCTATTTCTAGTTATTTATACTGCTTGCCTTACAATACACTTTCTCCGTAAACACACAACGGTACCGCCGGTCGAAAACGCACTTCTCGCCCATTAATTAGTCGCTGCTGCAACGGCTGCAGAGGAGAGCAGACGAGATCGTTCGGATACCCGCGACGCATCCGAAGATTGAAAAGTCAAACAGACTCTTAAGAGAGAGAGCGTGAGTTTACGCACAGCCGATCTCTTTGACGCGCCCGTTGACATCCTCATACCCACACGCGAGAGAGAGAGAGAGAGAGAGAAGTCATTTTTGCGCTCGTAGACGAGTCGCCGAGTCGTAGTAAAGTTTAATCGCGCGTGTAAACGCGAGTACGACGACTCCGACGACGAGTTGCCGTGAGGCTAGACTTTTGCCCTCTCTCACTCTCCGCTATACACACACAACCTCTCCTTTCCGCTTTTTCTCGCTTTTCTTTTTTTTTTTTTTCGGCGTACCTCCGCTCTCCCGTGTATGTACATTTGTCGCGGGTGGGTATCACAAACAGACTCGCTCCCTCTGCTCTCTGGTTTATCCGGATTATCAAGAGCGCGCCAAGATTTCGCCGCGCGTTCGAGAAGGCTCTCGACGTTCGCTTCTTTTTTTTTTTCCTCCCGTCCCCCTGTCTTATACACACTTGTTTTTCCGCTAACGACCTTATATAGGATACGCTACTGTCGTTTGTTCTAATTCCGCGAGCGAAGGATACAATGATTGAATGGCGCTTGCTGGAATTAAAATCAACGCGCCGGTTGTAAATCAATCATAGGTTTATCGCGACTCTCGCCGCGGCGCACAATCGATTTTAATAGTGCTTTGATGTTGATTTTGGTATATATAGGTGCGCGCGTATACACGAGTGCTGAAGCATTAGCTCGGATCTATAATTAGAGAGCATTCGCCGCATTAATAATACTAATTGAAATCGGCGACAATATGCAACAAATGTAACGTTGTGATATTACGACTTCATTATCGCGTATGGCATTAGCGCGTATATATGCGGACCGAAAAGTAACGAAGTGCTTTGTTACCGCTGAAATCGAATATTAATTAAATCTCGTTATTTGGGAGTTTTTGTGCTTTATGTTACAGAGCTTCGCCAAATCTTCTTTTGAATTAATTATTGCGGGGCTTAAGCACGTTCAAGATTACCTGTGTGTGCGTTGCTTTTAAATATACATGGCTGTTATAATATGCGTATGTTTAAAAAATTCAAGAGTATTTGGTATATCGCGTAACTGAAGAGAGTGCTTCCGTAGAATTTTGGTGTTGCGTGTGTAGTTGCTTTTGATAATAGAATGAGGACGACAATTAAATTTGTATTTGTATTTATTTTTTAAATAAAGTAGTTCATTTTAAATTGAGTCTACAACCTCAGTAAGAAGATTTAAGCTTTAGGTGCGCTTCAAAATAAAAAAGGATCAATTATTTAATCAATAAGTAAAACTTGACTTTTGCGCAGGTGTATAACTGTTTTAATTGTTAATAAAATTTTCTTAATATCGAAAATATTTTGATTAATCAAGCTTATTAATCCAAATCCAAACAATGCTAAAATGCAAAATAGTTACATGTAAAATATTTACACAAATCTATATAAAAATAAGTTTCATTTACATGAGAATAATATAATATTTCAAATTACCGATAATGATTTAATTTTGTTTTTTTTTTAAATAAAACTAGTTTACCAATCTTTTCATAAAATATAATTCTAATAAATATTGTCACATCCATATTAATTCAATTTATGAACTTAAATCTCATTCATGGAATTGATTAACTAAATAAAGTACTTCTTCATAAAAATACATTGATAAATAAAACTGTAAATTGAATATACAAATAAAAGTCCGAATAAAAAAGATCCCGGTCAACGAAATAAGATCTGGCATCGATCATAAAACCTGATATCAGAATGACTCAGAATTCAACATCATCCAAGACTAATACTTCAAATTTGAAGTCTCCGCGTTTGTATCATGCCACCGATAAAAGGAACGCAAGAGCATCCGGTCTCAGCTTCTTATTTTTGGCTTCTATAAAAAATTGTTACCGCGCGGAAACGGATATACACTGAATCATCGATGATCATATGGACGTCGAATACAGCATGGATATATCGATATTGACGATAATAGCTCGATTTAGGAGCCGCACATGGAACGACCCGCGACACGAAGGTATCAAATTACGTATATTGGGATAGAGTATAGAATTCGCTAATGTAAGTGCGATTCGATTTCATAACCAGCAGAGAACTGAATTAGATACGGGAAATAGATATATCGATTTATCTTATACAGAAATACAAACCAAACAAAAAAAAATTAATAACCCATTAAAATTGACATTCGCTATCGAATTCTAATATCTTTTTATAGGTGAATTCCTCACGTGGAAAATATATATTTAGTTAGAGAAATGCATTATTCAGCGCATTCGAAGCCAAGCGACTCAGTATACCTGCTAATAATAACTTTCTTTTCTCCGCTTATTCAAAGAGAGCTATAGGTTGGCCATTACAAGTGTTAAACTCGAAAGTCGGATGAACAATCCTCACTCGACGCACAAACACCAAGAATAAAACATATATAATTTTCACGCGCTACTTTGCACTTTCTATATTCAGTACTCGCAATGGCATTAGTTATTGTTTCTTATAATAACTATCGTACGTGCATTGTATTTTTCCAATTACCGCAGAGAGAAAAAGTGGCGTTGCTGAAAGTTATACATTCTAAAATGCGCTTTAAAATAAAACACGTAATCTTTTTATCCTAGTTCTCCGTCTGCATCAAAGCAATATTTACACAAACTCTTACCGTGCAAAAAGCCCGCCGAGCTATAATTTCTAAACCATTTACATTTCTCTTTGGATGTGTGAGTGGCGTCGAAGCTGCTGCGTCTTAACTCCGCTCCTCTTGTACCTATAGACGCTGAAAAAGTTCGAAAAGTCTTTACCCCGTGTAAACTGTCGCGCTAATCCAGCGCCGCCGTCGCCACCGTTTCTGATTACCATTCGGTGTAGCTCGGTAAAAAAAAGCTGATCTCTCTCCCCCTTCTGCGATAAGTTTGCGACTATCGGGAGGCTAATGGCACGAGGAGTCAAGAGTGAAATGAAATTCATTGTTCAAGACTGCCGAGTGGGTTTCCACGCCTAATGCATCATTTATTAATTAATTGAACCATCAAATTTACATTTATTTACGCATTGCCAAGAGAGAGTCTAAAATTCGAGTTAGTTCATCGTAGATGTCAGCATAATATAATCGCGTCTCTGCTATAATTTGATCTTTGCTTATTTTATTAGCTGTTGCGAAAGTAGTGGAATCGTAACGCGTGGATAATAATAGTTTTAAGGAATTAATTTTGCTAAGCAGTTTTAAGCGATATGATTTTTACAAATTTCTTTCGAATTCATCGAATTCAACAAACTCGTTGCCACATATACATGTACAAATCACCGACATTCGTCAAAATTTCTATAACCCAATTTTCACATGCTCGTGCAAATTAGGACGAAAAAAGAAAAAGGCGACCAAGCGAGAGAGAGAGAGAGAGAGAGAGAGAGAAATGATCAATCGACGTCCATTTCTCACGGCGGGCTTGTATAATAAATCGCAGCCCCGGCAAAGAGATTAAAAGACAGATTTGTAAGAGATCGGCCGAGCGGGGGCCCCTTCAGCGTTCTGAGAATATTTTTTGGAAGTCATAAGGACGCTCGCGCGCGCGCACCACCACCACCACCGCCGCCGCCAGCAGCCGCTTTCCAACTTTTTCGCATAAATAACGTCGCGTGTCGCTTGATACTTTTTCCCTCGCCGATGACGCCGCCGCCGCGCTTTGCCGTATAACTCATAGTCCGGGTCGCGCGCGCGCGCTTAAGAGAGAGAGAGAGAGAGAGAGAGAATTGTCAAAGTTGGCCGAAAAAAGGATGCCTCGCTGCCGGGATTACACATCCTAACCTTGCGAATCGCTCGTGAGAACTACAGTCAAGAGAGAGGGGTAGAAAAAGGTTGAAGGAAGAAAGCTCGCTAGGGGTCGGTCCGCTCGTCCCGTCCGTCTTCCCTTATTGCCTTCTGTTTTTCTTCTTCTTCTCCTCTCTGTCCGCCGGCGCTCGTTTCCCGCTCCTCGCGCGCTTCCTTCCTCCCCGAGCTCTTACGGGGCTTTTTATCTTGCGCGCTTAACTCTCCTACGAACTCGAGAAATATCCGCGAAAACGTCCCTGCGGCACCATGAAAAACGCGCGCCGAGTGCAGCTCCCTATATAGCAGCTCGCCTTTTTGTTGCGCGCCCGTGCGAGCGAGCCTCGGTGGCCGCCTTTTTCTTAATTACTCTCGCTCTCTTTCGCCTTCTCTGCTCCTGCTCCTGGTGGTACGAGTGCAGGGTTATACGTATAGACAGTGGGAGGACGGGCTCTTACAGGCTTTTTAATAAGAAGGAACGAGGATACTTCATTGGCGTGGTACATACGGATGTTGCGCGTCGGTACTTTGTTCCCTCGAGCTGCTGCTGCAATTGCTGGACATTATAATTGGCCAAACAGTTTGTTTTCTCTTGGACATGGTCCGCTTTGAGGAAATAATTTTCAGGCTAGAAGTTTCAACATTTATGCAGTCATAGCATTCTTATTGTCAGTTATAAGTAATCTAGAATATTTATAAATGTTTTTGCTCAAATCTCATTTATCACTATTTTCGACTTTATTGTAAAAAAAAACTCAATGCTTACAATTTGAATTCTACAAGCACTTGAGAACGTTAATAGAAGTATTTCAATGAAAAATCATACCAAACATTGTAATACCGAAATATAAAAATCCTTTAGAATCCATTAGTTAATCCCTTCGATACTCGATTCACTCGAAAACAAAAAAAAAACATAATAATCGAAAATGCGTTGTTTCGCTTTACGTATTAAGCTATTAAACTCGACTACCAATCGTACCGAAAAGTGGATGTAAAACTACACCCATTTCCCGACTATCGATAAACGCGCGAAAATTTAACGCGAAAAACCAAAAAAAAAAAAAAATACAAAAACACGCGTTTCGCAGCTATATAAGCCCGGGCACTTTGAGCGTATTTACCGCTTTATGTGCACGTACGCGGCGTAATAATCATACAGCGAGGAGTAAGGCGGACTCGCTCACGAGAGAGCAGAAATATATCGCGCACACTATAGTTTTGATGGTAAAAAGCCATTTGGCGTCGTCGTCCCGCGCGATGTCTGCCAGCTGCGCGGGCGATAACAACGCCAGAGAGTTATCAAAACTAAATCCGGTCTGCTGCTGTGCACGTGTATGTGTGTGTGTGCGCGTATAGAATTGGTTCTCTGCGGTTCTCTATACATCTCGTGCGCGCCGCGAAATAGCCCAAACTTGTTTAAGTTTTAGTCGGAGCCAGTGCGCGCGTTTAATCGAGCGCTCGGCGCGATTTTTACTCTCGAAAGCTCCTCTCTCTCTCTCTCTCTCTCTCTCTCTCTCTTCAAATTCAAATTGGCTGCGCGGTGCGATCCACTTAACGCGACTACAGACCCGCTCGCCTCTAACGTCGACGAGCCAGTGTTGTTTCGCATAAAAATAATTTCGAAAGAGAGAGAAGAAGCACCAAGTCTCCGTTAAACGAAAGCTAACAACGCGAGCTGCGCCGCGCCGGTGCGGAACGAAGGAACAGCGCTACGTGCGGGTCTCTCCTATTCAATTAACAAGAGCAACATTTTCTCACTCTCTCGCTCTCTCCCTCTGTCGCGGATCCCTTTTAATCGTCCACTCGACGCGCGGTGCAACGTCATTTGACAAATTCATTACGGGAAGAGGCGCGGCCCCCTCGAAACGATGGTTAGCCCCCCGTAATGGACGAGACATTCAAATGGCCCGGGCATTTGCGTCCGACGGGGCGCGACTCGCATAGAGCCAGTGCTTGTTTTCGCGGACCGGAAGCGCGGAACCACCACCGCCGCCGCCGCCGTCCAGATTTACGCGAGCGCTACGCGCCCGGCTTTGCGAATTAAACTCTTTGCGCGCTCGCTCTCGTATGTGCCGGTGTACTATAACGTACGTTTTACGCAGAGGCCGTAGCCTTTCCGTTATATGCAAAGAGTATCATTTTTCACGTTAATTACCTCGTATAGGTTTTGGCGGTTACTTCATCCCCTTAAATTTCCTGCAATTAGAGCGAGATTATGTCCCTCGCGTTCTTATGGCCATGCAGGATATGAAATGCGTTGTGCATATTTCAGGCAATTCAGAGGATGAATCTAGTTGGTTTTCGGACTAAATCGATTAAAAATACTTCATTTCGCATTCCGAGTTCTTACAGAAATAACGAATAGCCTTATTTTAATGATAAAGAGCTTTAAATTCGCGGGATCCGCGAGTGCACTCGATGCACTTTTACAAGAATTATTTAGTAGAGTGGGTCACAGCCGCACTGCCAAGAGTCGTAACTGAAAATCACCCTCGGTATATGTAAGACCGACTGGCTGGAAGTCTTGATTTGCAATAAGTGATATTCGCTCGACTCAACTAGCGAGAGAGAACTCGGAGAGGTTTACGTTACGACACGACACAGCACGCGCGCAATCTGGTCCGCGCATCAGTCGTCGCTGCCGACCCGTCGCTGCTCTACACCGTCAATTTCTGCAAAATCGCGGGGCATTCGTTATCCTCCCCCCCCGCCCCTTATACAAAAGCGTCTGGGACTGCCAATTTTTTTTCCATTTTCCCGCGCTCGTCCGAGCGCTCTTTTTTCTCACGCCGGTATATATACCATTCATTCCCGGTATTTTCACCTCTGAATAAACAAAAAAAAAAACGAGAGCTCGAGAGCGAGTCATTGGAAGCGTGCGTGCATAGCGTATATACGTCGTTATACGTCATCGCGAACCAAACGAAACTCGTTTGCGTTTAAAAACAAAAAACGTTTGGCATATCAATATACGACGACTGCTGCTGCTGCGGCTAAACAATGCGCGTGTCTCTCGAGTACTCGACTTTCCGACTATATATATGCGGCTAACTAGACTATGTAATATACGTATACATATACGGGGAGTTGCGCGACGTGGGTATATCGCAATCGGACGAAGCATTGAAAGCTATCGTACCACCTGCTATTCGCAGCCGATTAAACGGTCGCGATTGCACACGCGTAACTATAGACGGACGCTCGAAAATAAAGTGGCTGTGGCCCTCCCGCTCCTCACCCTTCGAAACGCTCGCCACCAGTGCAGAGCGTGTATATATGGCATGAATGGTGCGCCGCCGCGATGAAAGAGGGAGAGAGAGAAAGGTCACGAAACACACACACACACACACACACACACACATATATATACATATGTCAGAGGCGAACTCGTTGGGAATTCCGGGGCAAGCTGTCGACGAGAGTGGCTACATGAATTTTGATCGATGTTCTATCTCTCCCACACACACACACACACACATAACTCCCATATCTTGTATTACGCGCGTATATACGTATTCGGGCGTGGGCAGAGCGACTCTTTCCAAGTTTCGGAAATAGAAAAAAAATGATGCAAATAAAATAAAAAGAGAGAGGAGAGAGAGAGCGAGAGAGAGATAGCTGATAACAGCGTGCGGACTACGAGCTCGAGAGGGATTAACGACAGAGACACGATCGCGAGAGAGAATAAATGCAGTGGATTTTATAGCTCTAGCTGCGAGAGAGAAAGAGAGAGAGATCCCATCCTCTCCCCTGTACTTTTTTTTGTTTCCGCTATAGACTTCGCGAGAGTTAAGGTCAGAAGTTAGAGGCTCTCTCGATTTTGACGGCTAAATCGAGTGCGCAGCAGCAGCGGCGGCCGCTCGTTGGATAATAAAAATCAGTCCGTGGGATATGACGCCAACAGGAGGATCGAGGATGGCGTTTGCGGTAGTGGGAACAGTTCGATAGCTCCTCGATCGGAACCTCAAGAGTTTATACACGGCGCTGCGCCGCGCCACTTTCGACTGTATACATATATATATACGTTTGCGATTGCGAAAGATCTTGATTTGGATTTACGACTGCGACTGTGACGGCTTTTATATTCTCTTCTCGTTTTTTTTCTTCTTTTTTTGTTTAATCAAAGAGGCTTGTTTTTACCTCGTCGTTAATGACGTAAACTCTTCCTGTTGCTCTAATTTAGGTGGGACAGCTTATTTCATTATAAATGCAAGTGTATCGTTTGCGCTTTAAGGTTTTTAGTGTTTGACGTGCATATCGCTCATATCAATATTGTAGTTTTTTCATAGCGCAATCTTTATATTCAGTCCAATCAGATATTAATGGATATCAGCCATAAAATAATTATATAAGCTGTTAATAATCTACATATTAGCATAACTTTACATCAGCTATAAAACATTCGAGCTAAATGCTTATCTATTACGAATATGGGGATAGAAAACCGTGTGATACTTTAAATTAATCAGCGCGTGTAAAAACGTAATTATATATTTTAAGACGTGCAGTGTAGAATCTAAATTCATTCGTTCTCGGATGACTGCACGAGAGCACTTCCTGTCGTCTCTAGGAACATCAGCAAGTTCGAGCAAATTGATTCTGCGCCGAAACAGTTGTTACAAGTCTCTCTCTCTCTCTCTCTCCTCTCACACACACGCACACACACACTTTGCGCCTCGGTTCACCAGTGTATATATACATACATGAAGCGCCGCGGCACGACCTTTCGCAGCAAGTCAAACAATTCAATCGCTCGCAGCCGGAAGAGGAGCGAAACACCGCGCCCCAAGTTTCACCCGTTGTACACCCGTGGTAAGGATAGACGACTCGGTCACACCAGTATCGCAATTGCAAAAGAATCTCTCAAACCATCGCGCGCTATCGCTATTTGTACGACGCTATATACGCACTTGCTGGTGCGACGGGCCCGAACCAAGTCGTTCCACTGAAGTCCGTTGTACACCAGAGTTTGTCCGAGAGATCCAGATAGCGGAGTAGCGCGGCCTTTGCTAAAAACCAGTTCTGTCCCGACACAGCCGTACACAGGCTATTGACCTCTACATTCACGTGTGTACGTGGTGTGCGTGTGTGTGCGCACGCGTGTGTACGCGTTTATAGATGGATTCACAACAGATCGCTGCCAGTGTGAATTGCGGCTAGAGAGAGAGAGGGGGGGGGAGAGGTAAAGACGATTTCATCCGTCACACGATTTTCCGATTGCGTCCCGCGTACCGCACTGCACCGGTATACATAGGCGCACGGGATTTTATCGCCGCGCTGCTTCGCTCTCGACTATTCGTCTTTCCACGATGAATCTATATATGTAGGCCGTGCGAGCCGCTGCCATTGGCTGATCGCGCGAGCGCGAGCTGGTCTCGCTGCAGCTCGTCTCCCTGTTTTTTTTTTTTTACGCTGATGGCGGAGAGGCTGACGGATGCGCCACTTCGTTTTTACGCGTCTGTCTCGCTTTATGTCTATGCGCGAGCGTGTGCGTGTGTGTGGATTATTGGGTTTGTTCAGCGGTTCTATACTCTGCAGTGGACTTTTTCAGGCGATCGTTAATGATTTTTGATGACAAACGCGATAATGCTTTCCGCGGTGTTAGAGTTGAAAAGAGCATTATTATCCGAATATTACGGATGGCTATAATTGCAATATTAGTTAGAATTAATGTTATTTCGACAAAAATTATATCTCATAGTCTTCGTTAAAGTTTGTCTAAACAAAACCCAATTTCATATGAAAATTGTTGCTTATTGATGCATTATAATGGACGATAATGAAGTCGAGAACAGTTACGGGCAAGCCGTAGTCTTTGTACCTATATAATGATATGTAAATTTTTCGCTTAAAACATATAGCTGGCTTTAAGGGGATCCCCTTAAGGGAAAATGCCGGTTCTTCCCATGTTAATATTACTCACCATGTTTCGCTTAACTAATGAATTGCATTTTTATAAACAAGTTAATAAAGTGAAATAAATCATGAAATAATGTGAACGTGCGGCAGAGTCGGAGTGTAATGAATATTCCACAGGGGAATGAACATATAGCACTGGCAGTTTATTCGAAAAGAAAATTCATTTATACGCTAGCTTTAAGCTTCACCGTCCGTCCGATAGAAACGAGCTGTACGCGCGGGCCCGAAACTAAATTGAAACTAAAATATTTAATGCGCAGTATTAAAAAAATGTTTAAGCTCGCGGTACCTCTCATATGTATATACCATTAAAAAAATTTCCCGCCACGAGCGTTTGATACATCAACCGAGCGGCAGAGAGAGAGGGAGAGAAAGCAGCGGTCCGCTGGCAAAAGAACGCGGCATATATCCGAAAATTAAATTTTCCGCCCATATTCGAAATCAACAGATCCTCTTTGGCTGCAATTTTTAATGAGCTTACGAGCTTACCGGCAAAGCTCACGTGCCCTGTAAACGTATACGCGTTCGTGATGTTTGCTCTCCTCGATTTTACACAAATGAGGCCACTTAAATATTTACAAGCCAGCAGATATAAGCTCCCCCCTGCAGCGCTAAGCAACTCGTGTGCGCGCGCGCGCGAGCGGCTTGAAAAAGGCTTAACAAAATTAAAGAACTTCAGCTGTAGCGAGCGCCTGCGCTCCCCACGCACACACACATATATATAAATTATGCACCACTCATCATCTTGTTGCGCTTTAATTATGTGTACCTTTTCATGCACTGGATTTAAAGCCATTCGTTCAAAACTGTAAGTTCGTGGAAGCAAAGCATTCGTCAATTTTAAGGTAATATATATCGTTCGGGCACTGAATGTCTTAGGTCTGGTTAAGTGCCCACACTATTTCTGGGCCTGAGTTTACACGCTTAAAGCTATGTTGGTCCGATCGTACACGTAAATACGTCTGCTTTGCACGAAGAGCGCGAGCGCCACCACTTGCCGCATACTTACCTACTCACGGAATCAAGCGTGCGAGAGCACGCATACTTGACTGGCGAAGTAACTAGAGTACTACCTTATGCTTGAAAGTTTGCTTTTATAATTACGAAAAAAATCTAGCCGTGCAATAGTAAAACTACTGTACTTTCTCCCTACAAACCTTGATTAATTATCGTTCAATTTATGAGTACTCTTAACTCGTATGGACAGACGCCCTTTTTCCTCCTAATACAATCGAGTCACGCTCGGTCTCACCCCTTATACGCATAAAGCACCTAAAGCATGCCCATAAATTCCCCCAGGCCGAAAAAGCATCGGCATCCGCAGCGAGCAAAGTTTACAACTAATAATTACCCGATACAGATCGATAAACTCGTCCATTACCCGAAGAGAGATGCGAGCCGGAGCGTCGCTCGTGCTCGGCACGCGCAATCTGAGGCGGCGCATCTCGCTCGAGATCCGAGGAGGCACGGGCTAGTCCCATTTTGCCCGTCGCGCGTAGTCACGATCTCCGCGCTCTCCTCGTGCAAAAGATATATATATATATATAGAGAGAGAGAGAGAGAGAGAGAGCGGATGCTCGTTACAAAGTCTCCCTCTCGTGTTGCTGCGTTCGCGTTCGCCTCCAATCTCACGGTCCAAGAGTTCGAACTGCCGCTGCCGCCGACGCCGCCACTGCATATACACCAGGCGTACACTACCTTGGCGTGTGCGGCGTTGCGCGACGCTGCGCAGAGCTTCATATTCGCTTAGCTAAGAAGCTGCACCCGCCGTGTCTCTGTATGCGCGCGTGTGTGTGTGTGTGTGTGTGTGTATGCGTATTGCACGTAAACCCTATAGGGATGTATAAACGGAGAGCTTTTGGATTTATGGTGTGTATGCGCGTGCACACGGTGATAATGCATAGCCGTGTGCGAGCGCGAGTCTCGAGTTTTCAATGAACGATTGCAGGGAGGTTTAATTGAACGAGCATAGAGAGAGAGAGAGGGATCGAATTAGTGCCGCTGTCGCTGGTGCAGATGCGTAGAGCCGAGGTCTTATTGCTGCGCGCCATCTGGCGCTGCTGCTGCTGCTGCTGCTGCTGCCGGTGCTGTGGAGCAGCGACGGTGGCCTTATTGTCTCGTGATTCGGCCCAGCCGCGACAACGTTACGCGTGTGTCTCTGTGGCTGCACTTTGCCAAGCGACTATATAGAGAGCGTCTGCCGCGCGAGTGAGACACTTATTGCCGGCGCACCGGAGACGGCTGTTACTACTGCCGCCCCCGCCGCCGCCGCCGCTGTGGCTATCCGATTATACGCAGCGTCGCTTGGTTATCTTCGTCACTTTTTCACTCCCGAACACGATCGCCAGCTCTTTGACTTTAATTTTAATGTCGCCTAGTTTCAGTTCCGATAGACATAAATATTCTTTTGATGCGTAACAACGGGATTATACAACGAGCGTTGGTTTTAGTTTCAAAAGAAAATCGTATAGTGCGCACGTGGAAAAAAAAAAAGTTTGTTTTCCCACATATAATTGCACTGTTGGCGGAAAAACATTACAGCGCAAATTGCCGAGCTTTGGCTTATCTGGTTAGAGCGGGAGAGCAAGAAGAATTGAAATTTCATTCTCGACGGATACGGACAAACAAGGCAAAATCAAATAATACCCGTGTAATAAAAGAGGGAATTATCCGCTAACGGCTTAGTTTGCAAACCGATTGCCTTTATGATTGTAGCGCGCTTTACAAATTGTCACGACGAGCTCCGATTAAGGCTTAATTAGAGGTGCAGCAGTTTATCATTTGCGCGCGCAAATACACTTATACCTATATATACATGTATACCTGCGTCGATTCGCCTTTGTGTAATATTTTGACGTGTTAAATTCGCGGCATATTAGCGCAACATCCTACAACGAACGCGATAATAATAAAGGAAAACAAAAATCGTTTCCTCGGCTTGTTTTTTTGGTCGCCGCAGAGCGGAAAATCGTACAAAAGCAGAAACGCTCTCGAGAGTCGCCGCTGCTTTTTCTCGGTACTTTTCTACGTCTCTTGTATACCTACAGCAGCAGCAGCAGTAGCAGATCGCAAATTAAATTGTAGATTTGCGATTGTAGATCGAAGGCGACACCGTAGCGCTGGTAATACGAGCTCTCGCGTTTCGCGCTAAGCGGATTACATAGAATGCTGGCTGCGGAGCTGGGAAGTAGAGACGCAGCGCGGCAGCAGCTCCGATGGTATGCACGAAACGTTACACCTTTATTTACGATATTATTCATTTCTGCCTCTTGCTTTGTATCCCCCTCCGCGTTAATGGTCTCATCTAGTTCGGATAATTAGAGCCGCTGCTGCGGCCGAATCGCATTTCTCCGCGTTACTTATGACAGTTGGCGAAATTATATGTCGGAATATGCCGAACATATACGAGTCGTCCCGTTCGATTTGCTTTATTACTATTGATAAGCGCGGAATGATCGTATGAGAATAAGTGCTTTCAAATGCGATTTGGCATTAATCTTTTTATTGCGATAATTGATAAATTCGCAGCGATGTAGCGGATTATTGTATCTGTTCAATTTTGTAATCTTCCCGTTTCACGCGTGACCGATGCGAATTTTAAACTCGTATACATCCACGCGAACGAAGCAATAAACAAACTGCAGTGTGCGCGCGCTTTATTTTTTTTTTATCTCGACTCTCGAGCCCGAAACTTCTAATGTCCTATTTCCCAAACCAATAAAGTATACACTTTCTCTTCCCTTAGAAAAAGTTTTGCACTCTCAGCTCTCTCTCTCGCTCTCTCGGCGTGAAGATGTTTTTTCTCCTTCTCTCTCCCTCTCTCTCTCTCTCACCAAGAGAGAGTTATCGAAAAGATTTTTGTATCCGACGTGAAAGGGGCGCGCGCGCGGGGCACTCTCTCATGCAATAACTCGAGATAGAAAATTGCTCGAGCAGCTGCGAAGAAGAGAGAGGGAGAGAGAGAGAGAGCGAGAGAAAGAAAGAGAAGTGGCGCACAGGATATAAGGAGGGCGATAAAAATACATGTGTATATATATTACATCGGAGGAGAGAAGGAGCTTGAAATTTCTCCGCCGAAAAATGGAGAAGCCCGAGGTTCTGTCAGGTCGTAATTTCCAGGGGCCGGTCTGGTGCTTAAGGACCTTGCTTTTATACAGTTATCCTCCAACGGTCGCTGCGAACTAAAGGGAGTCGCGCGCGTAATTTATCGATGAAATAAGAACTGCTTTTCGAGAGAAAGAGAGGGGATGTATTCCAATGCGCCACGATATTCGACCGGCAAATATTAAGCGCATGGCTTAACAGTTTGAAATAAGTAAAGCTGACACGACTCGAATTAATTCAAGTGTTTATTCGTAAACAAGTTGAATTAGAAGTTTGCAGGAATAAGCTGCATTGTTATTTAAAAAATATTGATAGACTCTGTACACTTCGTTCCGAAACAACTGCCGGAACTATTTGGCTAAATGTTTTGTAAATAAAATGTGTGGAACCGAACTTTCCTCTCTCTGGGATGTTCGAATATATCCCCAACACCTTTTCCCCGTTTCCATTTACTCCCGTTGTTATTGTTGTTCCGAGCGAATTCAAAGCTAGAATAAACTCGAAACACGTTTATTTATACGATTCCTCGCTCATAGTTGCCTATATATGTATGACATTACTTCGACAAACATGAGAGACAGAGAGAGAGAGAGAGAGAGTGCAGAAGATCTCGCGCGACTTAATATAAATATACGAGAGAGAAATAAATAGAACGCGAATTGAAGCCAAACGTCAACATTTGCACATTAGAGGAGCATTAAAATCATTTGTCCAGGATTTTTATCTCCGCAATAATGGTTCAACGGTTTTAACCGGCACTTAAACAATTAGGTTAAGTGCAACTGTTCCTTACGGACTAGCGAACACCGCATAGAAATAAAAAGGTCTGCTCGAAATGGATATATTCTTATTACGCCCATTTATCCGCTATACAGAAAAAAATCGCTCCTCGCTCAATCGATCAATAAGGAAAGCTCCCATTCACGCTGATGCGTCTGGCGAAGAAAGGGTGCGAAAGAAAGAAAGGCGCCAGAGAGGTTGAGATATATGAAAAGGTGTCGTCGCATATAGGCGCCTCGTCGGTTCATACATATACAGGCGGAGGGGATAAGAGCTACGCCGTTGAGGATATACAGAGGAATAAGGTCCAACGTCGTATTATGGTAGCCCCCGAAGAAGAGCCTATAGAGAGAGGCGCGACAACAAAAACGGCCCCGTGCTTCGCGCCGCTCGCGCGCTCGTCACGTGATATTAAATACCGGAGAGGAGAGCGAGAGGGTTGAGGAGAGGTGCCTTTAATAAGTCCGCGGCGAGGTAATGAAAGCCATTCATATGAAAGTTTTCCGTGGAGCCTCGCGCACCCTCCTCCTATACATGTGTGTGCATGTGCACCAGCCGCGCGAGTATATATACATTCGCTTTAATTGCCCCTGCAACGCAGCTATACGCGTATATGTGTGTGTATATGGCGGAGCGAAAAATATCAAAAGGTTAGGAGCTGCTTCTGCTGGCCCCCCTCGTATGCGAGAGTATTATAAAGGCCATACCTCCTTCACTCATAACCTATTTTTTTTTTTTATATGACGAATATTGCTTTAGCTCGAGTGAAACGGGAATTAATTGTTCTACCTTTCAAGATCAAATACAATTGAGTCTTTATGGCGATTCGCGGAATTTTAATTGAGGTGGAAATGGTAATAATGCTTCGAAATAGAATAATCGTTACGGTTTTAAGTTTGCTTTCGCCGAACACGAGAGTATCTCGCTATTGCTTCATATCCAGGAATCCAGGTACAGAGATTTCATTCAATAATTAATGAATCCTAATTATTTAAAGCTGCGGACTCGTATTAGCCCAAACTTACTTTTTTTTTATTATTTAACTGGCGCGGAATTAAGCATTTATCGGGGATTTTCTATTGAGTTTAAGTGCTACGTGTGGGATGTATATATATAGTTACCTGTAAATAGAGATACACTCGTTTGTTAATTCAACGTGCGACAAGTAGCAGACGAAACTTATTAAAACTTTACTCAATGCTTTCTAATCGTGTGTGTCGTACGTGTTTCGAGTGGCGAGTTGGGAAAGTTCGCGAGTTCTAAAAAAAAGTCTTTAATTTACGAATCGGAAAAATATCAGAATAGAAATTTCTAGAAATCTCTTTCTTTATGAATATTGATAAGAAATTTTCATCAATTAATAGGAGATCTCGAAATAAAATTTGTAATTAAAAATCGATGCTTTCATAAATTTGAGTACCGCGTTCAGATTCGTATTATATAAACTATTTCTATAGAAAAGGTATTATTCCACTTCAGGGCAAATGTATTAAAAATAAAAGTTTAACTAGTCTCTAATGGAAGACATAGCCGTGCATAACGCTGCATTGAATTTTTGCAGCAGCAAACGTATTATATTTCGAATTTACATGGGAAATGATGAAAACGTTTTCTAAAAAAAAAAATCAAACAACGAAGCCCAAAAGTGAACGAAAAAAAAAGATGAAAAACCAATTTCCAATTCCATCAAGTAATGATTCTTTTCCTCCCCGTTTTCCACATTAACACACAATATGCCCATCGAACCGATTCGTGCCCCACGAGCTCACCCATCTAGAATCCCCGACACACGCGGATACATCGGTTGTGCAGTCCCGATTAAAAATGACGCCGTGGCCAACCTACTAAATTATACATGACGTTAATGCATTTTCGGCAACTGTTACCCCTCCGCGTGTACGCGTGTACTATTTTAATGGATTACGCGTAGTGGTGCCGCGCGTATAGGGGAGACCGATTCGACGGCGTATAGGCGTGTTGTATATAAGCTTACTCCGTCATCGCGTAATTAATTCATCCCTTTTGGCAAGCTCATTGTATAATAAACATATGTGCCGGATATACGCGCTCGGTCGCGCGATGCCGAATATTTAATTCTCTATACCGCGTGTATCCTAAGCCTCTTTCCATCGTCGCTGAATTAAGCTTGATTTCAAATTTATGACACAGTCGATGCAAATGAGTTTGCGGAAGAGCGTGAAAACCTCGCGTGAGCATTTTCTCGCGCGGTTCCCCTAAGACCTGCTCAATGACGATTAATATAAAGGCGAAAGAAAATAGGTAAACCGGATGGGTTTTAATGGCTTGCCATTTTAACGAGGCCGCGAGCACTCGAAAGAGGCGCAGCGTCGCGGAAAATTTCGGTGTGCTGCTGAGTGTGTGTTCGAACGGACGAAAATCCGCGCGCGCGAGCGTCGATTCGATACGGGCGATGAGCTTTTTCCATTTTTAAACGTGGCATTGTCATTAAAAATTGCTTGACGCCCAAAGTGCTCTTAATGGGATTCGTAGAGCAGCTGCTCTAGATTATAAATTGAGAGCGTTATATACTTTCGGTGGGATTATCAAAAATAATTTGACCAGATCTGCTCGACTTGCTTTCGGTACGATAACCAGGCCGATTACTTTTTTACGCGAGAACAAAGTATATATATTATAGGAATAAATGTATTCTGTTGAAAAGTTTTAAGTTGGCGGATGAGCTTCCAGGTACTCGTATTGTTTCGTAGGTAATTTGCTTCTTTCCAATTTATATATATAGTTCGTGCTATTACGAAAATAATTAAAAAGTAGTTAAAGAAACAATGCGTAACATTTCGGTTTTATTTTCAATTTCAAATAGAGAATTCGACTGAATTCTTGCTTAATTGTCAGTTTTACTTTTGGAATACAGGAAACAATGGCAAATGGTTATTTTCGAATTCATACTTCTTTTTCTTTTTTAATTTTTGCTTGATGAAGATCAGAAAGGGGTATTTCACATTTTCTTAGCCCGGGAAAAAGTTTTAATGAAATAATTAATTCTTTTCAAGAAAAAATTATCGCGTTAAAGATTTAAAAGCCCTTCACGCCGTCCTTATTTTAAAGTGGGAAAATTATTTAATTTGAAATTTAATTGCACAGTAGAGTAGTCATAAATTAGGAAATTTTTTCATAAGTTAAACGCTCGTAATTCGTTTTAACTGAATATACACGGATAGCGGAATTTCGCTGCAACTTTAAAACAGAAGATCGGATCTCGTTTTAAGAGGAAAAGTTTGGATAAAAGTGGTCGCTTCGTAGCACAAACGGCATTGTCATATAAATTGTACCTCTCCATAGAAATGATCCGTATAAAAAGCAGATTCTCATCAACTCAAACATTAATTCATTTATCATAATTTTAAAATTATCTCCATCTTGATAAGAGCAGAAATTGTAATTTTCAACGAATCGAATTACGCTGGGTGCACGTCCTTTAAATTAAAATCTCCACGCCGAACCATCTCCCTGCAGTTTTTCTAAAGAAACTGTTTATACATCAGGCACGAACAAAGTATCTAATTAAAAAAAACTGCATATTCGCCTTCTCAAGCTCGACGAAAAGAGAGGGAAGAAAAAAAACATTTCTCCTTCTCCAGCGTAGCGTCACTGCCGAGATTTTTCCTCGAATAAGTATGTGCACTTTTCCAGTTATTATATACTTCCGCCGTGTCTGACCAAGCTCCAAGTCTCCGAGTAAATTATTTTCTCCAACTCTGGCGTAAAGCCCCCTCGTGGCTTATATGCAGCAGACTCTCTCTCTCTCTCTCTTTCTCTCTCGCTCTTACCACCTCGCGTCAGCGTCAGTGCGTGTACGTGTACAAGTAGGCGAATTCGCTGCACAAGACACAAGTGGGTTGCCGGAGAGGAGAGAAAGAAGCAGCAGCAGCCCAAGAGTATGGCGGAGAGGGTTAGGAAAGAGTCCGCCACGAGGGTATATAGAACGAAAATCGTGGCTTAATTCAGAGAGAGAGAGAGAGAGAAAGAGAAAGATGCGCACAATATATATATATACATTCGAAGTGGTGAAGCTGTCCAGCAGCGGAGAACGACTCGACCACGGGAATGTCAAGCCCGGGGCTGCTAATTCGGGGGAAAATTAATTAACGCGCGGGGGCCGCCTAAAGCTGGCCGAGTGCGGCAAACCAAGCGTGAATCGTTTCCTCCACACACGCGGGCCTCCTACTCCCCCGAATTTGATTAGCACTCGCACGCGCGCCGTCCGGCAGTGGCTTTTCCATTATTACGCCAGATGCACCGCCGTCACCGGATTTGCATTTTTTTTTCAATTTTCTATATACCGCTTTTTTCGCTTATATTCGTAGGACCACACGCCGGCGCTAAGTCGGTCGAATAAAAATTTTTTAATCACTGCGAAGTTCGACTAAATGGGTCGCAACCTGCTTGGGATGAAAATTTCCGTTCCTTCTTTCGATGGGGTATAATTATAGCTTTGGCAATTCGCTACGTTCTCAAGTGCTCGTATTTTGGAAGCACTGAAAATCGTATTAGGGAAAGCACCGCGTGCAGATTTAAAATTATTCATCGAACCGAATTACCAGACCTTTTCGGTATACTCCAATTCGAAGTAGTGAAGCTTCGTAACAGAACCGATGAGTTTCTCAGTATTCTTAATGGCGTTGTTAAGCGAAGTGAAATAATTATTCATCTTATCTTGTCCTTTTCATTCAACGTTATTAACTATGTTCGCGTGCACGCTGTATCATTTGACCTACTTCAATGGTTTAAGTTGCAGCGTGTACACGAAGAGTTTCTTCTTTGAAATTCACTTTCTAAATAGGTACGTTAAAATTTCAAGTTATTTTCGTAAGTCGAAATTTTTGCAGCCTTTGAATTCTAGGTCAAAACTTTGAATCATCTGCAGTTTCTCACGATAATTCCAAAATTCTTTTCTAAAAAGTAGCCGAACTTTAGTCACGAGTATATCTATGAATTAGTCTTCTGCTCATTAGCCTTATTCTATAATTACTACCGAAGCACAGAACTAATTAACCCTTAATGGCTGCATCGACAATAATACTTTCATTATATTCGATTTTTAGCAGCATCAACTTATCAATGCATTCAAACATTATAAAATAAAAACCTATAAAAGCATCTCAAAGTCGAGATTTACTTTAATTATGGCGGATAACGCTATACAATTAGCCGAAAAGTTACGAGACCGTACCGAACAATCGGTCCAAAAAGTTTAAAGATTTAAAATTTTCGCTCGAACAACTTGACGTACTACCTCCACTGCAGAGCCAACAATATATACATTTTTTTTCATCCACTTATAATTCACGCGCAACTCTCTCTCTCTCTCTCTCTCTCTCTTTCTCTCCATCCACCCCACCCACACACACCGAGTCGCTGCAGGAATAAAAGCAGCGCTCGAACTTTTATACGCCGACCCTTATAAATATTTTGCAGTTTTTTCTTCCTCCCTGCAGGCCGCCGCCGCAGCCTCTGCCACACACCAAACTCTCCCGCCTCTACTTTTCCTTTCCATCCACGATTTCTCGGGTGCGCACTCCCGCTCGGCAGGACGAGAAACTGCTTTTCCGCGTTGGCGCGCCTCGATTTTCCGGGGGCATGAATTCCAACTCCCCGGCTCTCCTACCTCTCGATCGCTGCTCGGCGCGCTTGGCAAACTCTCTCTCTCTCTCTCTCTCTGTCTCTCAATCGGGCGAACACGCCAGCACTGCATCATTTGATAAAACGCGGGTCCCACATCTCATATATATATATATATATATGTGTGTGTGTGTGTGTGTGTGTGTG